>SZYD01001974.1:0-77989 GCA_009363875.1 Mikania micrantha
GGGTAAAGCACAAGCACGAATTTTGTTTCTGGGTTTATTAGTTTTGATGTGATTTATGATGATCTAACATGATTAGCATGCATTTGGTGATGATCTATGATGATGTGTTTATGAGAATATCATTATTTGGTTATAAAACGTTGAAAAAGTGCCATGCATGTATGATCCATGACTCATGGAGTGATCTTGTAGTTGTAAACGTGTTTATAAATGATATTAGAAGATCTTCACATGATTGGATGATGTTGAAATGGCCAAATTACGATTTTTATGAAACTTGCCATTAATAGTAACTTTTACTTATGAAATGAGAATGCGAATGATATTTGGTGTCATGCATGTTCATGGTGGTTGTTTAGATGTTATTAGGATGATGATAAGTTTAGAATGTGATTTTGATAATGTTTAATGGTCATATTTAGCGTTATTACTATTTTTAGTAACTTTTTGGGTCAAAATGTTGATAGATGGCAATTTGGGTTATGTTGACATGTTTTAACGATGTTAGATTGATCATTAGGATGATTTGTGGCATAAGGATGGGTTAGAAATGTTAAAATGATCATTTCTATGCAAAACTAGAAAGTTACTATATTTAGTAACTTTATTTTTACAAAAACCGATTTGTCAACGTGTTGTATGATTTTGAGCATGCTAAATGGCTATTTATGTTATAACATGATGATTAGATGCTAAGTTAGATGGTTTCCGATGTTACGTATGTTATAAATGGAAACTTTCCATTTTAGGAAACTTTTATGTGCAAACATGTTGTAAACAACTTATGTGAAATCGTATGATAATGTGCTATGTGTTAACATGATCACGTAGGACTATTGAACATGCTAGAACTCTTAAATCGAAATGCTTTGTGAACTTTCCATAAATGGAAACTTACTATAAATAGTAAGTTGTCCATAGACGCGATTTGCGCGTTTTGCACACAAGACACACACAACTACACGGTCGCTACAACCACAACACACGTCACACCGGTTCACCAACGGTCGTTGACTGACACGGTCAAACTTGGTCAACTCTAGTCAAACATGGTCAAACACGGTCAAACACGGTCAATGTGGACCAACACAGTCAAACACGGTCAATGTGGACCAACACGAGCAAACGCGGTCATTGCGGACCGACACGGACAAACATGAACAACCGAGGGTTGTTGGACACAAACACGAGCACTAACACAAACACTAGCACTGTCACTTACACAAAACTCACGAACGAATACGATATAGGTTGCCAGTGACCGACGTGCCATCTACGCAGGAGCTTACGCTTGACTTACTACTTATCACATCACTAAGGTGAGTTTACGGCCCCTCTTTACTCTTTTACAAGCTTTTCAAATAGGGGAGAATACTTGTTAAATCGAGTCAAACATTTATACTTGTACAAACAAATTGTGTATACTGGTTTATTGGACAAACATAAGTGTTGTATCGTAATAAGCCTCGCAAAGTCTTACCGTTAATGTATAAACAACGAGGTGAGTTTGAAGATCTATTTGGGTGTGACGAGCCCCGCGTGGCGAAAATGTTGACTGGAGGTCATAACACGTGAAATCTCGACCTATCTGCTATGTTATTACGAGACATAGCGGAGGCAAGGACTAACAAGTCTAGTTTCGGTAGTGACGCACTGACACTTGGAGCCTAGGCTCAGGACTAACATTTAATAAACAGTATGACACATGATTTCTGAATTGCAATGTTTATCAAAACCTGTGAACTCACCAACCATTGTGTTGACACTTTTTCTTAAACTTGTATTCTCAGGTAACTAGCAGACAGGCACTCGGAAACAGGGATGCACTTAGGGGATTTGAGCATAGGATCCCGCATGCATTTTAATTCTTGCCTTTCGAAACAATTTAGACTTTTATTCTGTTTTAAACAATGTTGTATTAAACTTATTACTTTTCCGCTGCAATTGTTAAACACTTGATTTCCGCTGCATATGATTTATTATTTCGCTGCAACCTACTGTTGTTAAGTTGTGTGTCAACATTGTTTTTGAAAACGCATGAAGTGTTCTATATGACCTTGAGCTGTGATTCTGGCCACGTCACGCCCACGTGGACTGACACCACGAGTGGGAAATTGGGGGTGTGACAGACTGGTATCAGAGCCTTGGTTATAGAGAACTAGGTTTGCATGTAGTAAACTTAGACTATAGCCATTGCTCAACATTAGACACTACACTAGTTTCGCACAACACATTATGTGCATAGTTTGGCAATATGCTTTGTGATTTTTTTTCGGATACCTACGAGCATACCTTTGGAACCCTTCGCGGGTATCCACATCCGACTATGCTTGAGAACTGTGAGATGGGATTAGTGAAAGGACAAACACAAGACTTTGGGAACTCTTCAATGTCCGGAAGAAGACTACACTAGCATGATCTAACTCAAATCGAACGCTTTTCCCAATCTCCATTCTTGGGCGTAAGCCCAGTCACCTGACATACACTTGCGGACTGGAACCTTAGCGACATCACTCACTCCGAAGATGAACCTCGAGCACTACTATGATCACAGGCTTCAGATTGAAGGAACTAGAATGATTGTGTCAGATAAATTGACGATTATGGTGGCCAACGTAATCGTGAATTTATAGGTACATAACAATTCTGGCAAATTCAAGCTGTAAGCTGCACCCATTGGGGAAACTGGGTAACACACCGCTGCTAGTGGAGATCCGAACTCCGTTACTCACACCAAGTGGTTTATTCCCCGTTATATTTAGTATTACTAGAACCTACATGAGCAAGCTATGCTCATACCAATCCCTTTGGTAGTAGTATTCTTATGAAATTATTATCTTACTTTTGAAGAACATGATAAATTTTCCCTCTGCACATGCTAACACCCAACCATCTCTAACGATTGGTAATACAATATCTATTGTATATAGATACTGCGAATGGCTGGTCAAGGAACGTATGGGTGTACAGACAACCGATCAATCAGTCATGCGGCTATCGAAGCTATGGTAGAACAACGGGTTAGAAAAGCCATTGCGGATTACGAGACTGCACGTTTAAACAGTGAAACAAGCAACGGGACTCACAACAACAACTCAAAAGGATGTTCATTCAAAACCTTCCTTAGCTACCATCCTCATATATTCAGGGGACCGGAAGGAGCGGTAGGACTGCTCCGATGGATTAAGGAGGTTGAGTCAATCTTCTGCATGAGCAGGTGTTCTGAAGAAAATAAAGTAAAATTTGCTACCGGACTTTGGAAGGGCAGGCACTCAATTGGTGGAATTCGCACATTCAGATACTAAGTCTGGAGACTGCTAACTCAATCCCATGGGAAAACTTCGTTAAGATGTTGAAGAAAGAATACTGTCCTCAAAACGAAATCAAAGAACTGGAGGGGTTCTGGATTCACAAAATGGAGGGATCCGAGATCGAACAATACACACCGCTCGATTCCATGAGCTGTGTGAACTGTACCCAGAAATGGTGACCCCAGAATACAAAAAGATTGAACAATACATCAGTGGATTACCTAAACAGATCCAAGGTTTGGTTACCATGGAAGACCCCACACTCATTCAACAACCCACTATTTGTTTGGCCCATTGTCTGACTGACCAAGCGGTAGCACATGGTAAGCTACCCAAGAGGGGTGAACACCTGAAGCCTCAAGGGACCAAGCGGAAGTGGGAGTCAATCAAAAACAGGACCTTCTCACACACAACATCAACCCAGTATCTTCCCGTACCAGCAAAAGTCTTTATTGCCACTCAATCTGGTGCTCAAGGCAAG
Organism: Mikania micrantha; assembly: GCA_009363875.1. Classification (NCBI taxonomy): domain Eukaryota; kingdom Viridiplantae; phylum Streptophyta; class Magnoliopsida; order Asterales; family Asteraceae; genus Mikania; species Mikania micrantha. The sequence continues at coordinate 3,793 of SZYD01001974.1, forward strand.
AAAGTATACCAAGGTAACTACCCCCAGTGCAACAAATGCTCATACCATCACTTTGGCCCATGCAATAGGATCAAGTGTACCAGATGTGGGAAAAATGGACATATTACGAGGGAGTGTCGTGCCAACCCGAGGTCAAACACAAGTAAAGTGACACCACAAAGGGGATGCTTCACCTGTGGCAAGCCTGGCCACATACGCCGAGACTGTCCACAAAACAAGAAAGCAGGAGGCAACGCTGCAAGGGGTAAGGCATACGTATTCGAATCCGAAAAGCTAAAGATGATCCCAACATCATAACTGGTACGTTCCTTTAAATATGCAAGCGTATTATTTAATACCAAAGCCGATAGGAGTTTTGTATCTAGTGAATTTAGTAAATTGATTGATGTTACTTCAACACCACTAGACTATAAGTATACCGTAGAGTTAGCCGACGACAAACTAAGTGAAACACAACACATCTTTCGAGGAAGTGTCATGGTTTCGGATCACGAACTCGAAATCGATTTATTGCCGGTGACTCTCGGAGCTTCGATGAAGTCATTTGAGCGGATTGGCTATCTGCAAACCAAGCTGAGATTGTATGTAACGAGAAGATCGTGCGAGTGACGTTGCAAGACGGGGAACAACTCTTGATCCAAGGAGAACGACGGAGAATACCATTGAACATCATATCCCGTATGTAGGCGAACAAGTATCTGCAGAAGGGATACTCTGCGATAACTAGCCCTCATCACTGAGCAACCAAAGGCTGAGAGAAGATCGAGGACATAGCTGTAGTCCCAACTTCCCTGAAGTAATTCCCGAGGATTTACCTGGACTACCACCGAAGTGACAAATTGAGTTCTGAATAGACCTCACACTAGGAGCAGCACCGATCACTAAAGTTCCATACTGGTTAGCACCAACAGTGATGCAGGAACTGTCTAATCAGTTGTAGGAACTGTTAGACAAGGGATTTATCAGACCGAGCTTCTCACCTTGGGGAGAACTGGTCTTATTCGTGAAGAAGAAAGACGAATCGTTCCATATGTGCATCAACTATAGAGAGCTGAACAAAATGACGATCAAGAATCGATACCCATTACCGCGAATAGATGATCTGTTTGACCAATTGCAAGGGTCAAGCTACTATTCAAAGACCGATTTAAGATCGGGTTACCATCAACTGAGAATACAGGAGAATGATATTCCTAAGACAGCCTTCAGAACCCGATACGGACACTACGAATTTTGGGTTATGCCCTTTGGACTGACCAACGTACCAGCTGTATTCATGGATCTCAGGAATAGAGCATGCAAACCTTATCTCGACAAATTCATAATAGTGTTCATTGACGACATTTGTGATTTACTCAGAGAATCGGAAAGAACACGCTGAGCATTTGAGGCTAGTCTTGGAATTATTAAAGAAAGAGCAGCTGTACGCAAAGTTTTCAAAATGCGATTTTTGGATTCGCGAAGTCTAATTTCTTGGACACGTGGTTAATGAGCAGGGAATACACGTAGACCTAGCCAAGATCGAAGCCATTAAAAACTGGGAAGCACCCAAGACTCCGACTGAGGTGCGACAATTCCTAGGACTGGCCGGGTACTACCGAAGGTTTATTGAAGGACTCTCAAAGATTGCTCAGTCACTGACATCCTTGACACATAAGGATAGGAAGTTCGATTGGGGAGACAAACAGGAAGCTGCATTCAATTTGTTGAAGCAGAAACTATGTACTGCACCCTTATTATCCCTACCGGAAGGATGCGACGATTTCATGGTGTATTGCGATGCATCGAAACAAGGACTCGGTGGTGTGCTGATGCAACGCGAGAAGGTTATAGCTTACGCTTCACGACAACTGAAGGTGCATGAGAAAAACTACACGACTCATGACCTTGAGTTGGGAGCCGTAGTATTTGCCTTGGAGATTTGGCGACACTACTTGTATGGCACAAAATGCACTATCTTTACCGACCATAAGAGCCTACAACACATCTTCGACCAGAAAGAGTTGAACATGAGGTAACGAAGATGGATCGAACTCATCGGCGATTATGATTGCGCCATCAAGTACCACCCAGGCAAAGCAAACGTAGTGGCCGACGCGTTGAGCCGGAAGGAAACAACAAAACACGTGCGTGCCCTACAACTCACGATCCATTCTGAATTGCCGAATCAAATTTGAATAGCACAACAGGAAGCTCTGAGAACTGAAAACCTCACCCTTGAAACTATGCGTGGCATGGATAAGCAAATAAAGGCAAAAGACGACGGAGCTTATTACTTAATGGATCGGATTTGGATTCCACGCTACGGGGGATTGAGAGAAGTAGTGATGGACGAAGCACACAAGAGCCGGTATTCCATACATCCGGGCTCTGACAAGATGTATCACGATTTGAAGACAACCTACTGGTGGCCAAACATGAAAGCTGAGATAGCAACTTACGTGAGTAAATGCCTAACGTGCTCAAAAGTCAAAGTTGAGTACCAGAAGCCATCAGGGTTACTTCAACAACCGGAACTACCAATGTGGAAATGGGAACAGATTTCCATGGACGTCATCACTAAACTGCCTAGGACGGCAAGTGGTTGCGATACCATCTGGGTTATCGTAGACCGACTGACAAAATCTGCTCATTTTCTACCCATCAAGGAGACTGACAAGCTAGACAAACTCACTCGGGTTTATTTGAAGGAAGTGGTCACTCGACATGGAGTGCCAATCTCGATAATCTCTGATCGCGACAGTCGCTTTACGTCGCATTTCTGGAAATCCTTACATAAGGCTTTGGGTACGAGATTGGACATGAGTACCGCTTACCACCCGCAGACGGACGGACAGGGTGAGCGAACTATACAAACCCTGGAGGATATGCTTTGGGCATGTGTCATTGAATTTGGCAATAGCGGGGAGACTCATTTACCATTAATTGAGTTCTCGTACAACAATAGCTACCACACTAGCATCCAAGCTGCACCATTCGAGGCACTATACGGACGTAAGTGTCGATCACCCATCTGCTGGGCGGAAGTTGGAGACAGCCAACTGACCGGTCCAGAACTAGTGCACGAAACGACTGAAAAGATCGTGCAAATACGCAACCGGATGGCAGCAGCTCGAGACAGACAGAAAAGCTATGCTGACAAACGACGCAAACCGTTAGAATTCCAGGAGGGAGACAGAGTGTTACTCAAAGTTTCGCCCTGGAAGGGAGTCATTCGGTTTGGAAAACGAGGAAAGTTGAACCCTCGTTACAATGGACCCTTCGAGATTACAAAACGAATAGGCCCTGTAGCCTACGAGCTGAACCTGCCAGTTGAACTGAACAGCGTACATAACATATCCCACGTCTCGAACCTCAAGAAGTGCTTATATGAGACACTTGTTATTCCTCTTGAGGAAATACAAATCGACAAACGATTGAACTTCGTTGAGGAACAGGTAGAGATCATGGACCAGGAAACCAAGAAACTCAAACTCAGTAAAATACCAATAGTGAAGGTGCGATGGAATTCGCGACGCGGACCGGAATTCACGTGGGAACGTGAAGACCAGATGAAACAAAAGTACCCACACCTGTTCGCGGAACAGACAAACACTGGCAACACAAGTTGAATTTCGGGACGAAATTCTTTCTAACATGGGAGGATGTGACACCCCGTAAATTCCAGGTCAGCAACATATTTATTTAAATGTTTATTTAAATGTTTATTGTACACGTGGCACTAGAAATAGATTAATTTAGTGTGACACGTGGCACGACAGTACAAACACCGACACACAACAAGATAATTCGTGGAATTATCGACAAACAGCACACGCGGGTCAAAACACACGAACGTTGGTGAACGTCAAACACATTATGTAGCACAACACTCGAAACCTCACGAAACACTCACACTTTGAACTCGGAAGTTCAAACGAGGCCAAACGATAGTTCGTAGACGTGAAAACGGCGACGAACGGATCAAACCCACTAAAATGGGCCTATTGGGCTCTTCAGGGGATGTGTCGCGCTACGCGACGGCCCACAAGGAACCTGTCGCGGTACGCGACAGGTGGGCGGGGGAAATTCGAACCCGAAATCCCTCGCGCTACGCGAGAGACTCTCTTGAGCATGTCGCGCTACGCGACAAGACCCAGTTCGCAGAATCTTTATTTAACCAAGACACCATCATCACTAGCCACCCTATTTCGCACAAATCGAACCCCAGGCACTCAAGATCGTCTTCCCCACCAGAAAAACTCCATTTTTACTCTGTTACAACCATTATCAAGCTTGTGGAAGCTTGAGGTGAAGATCGGGAGCTTAAAGAACGACGTTGGAAGCTCGACACCATCACCACCTCTACATCCCTGCGTGAACCAGCTGTCCAGAAGCACTTAGGAGCCTTCTTGCTCGATTTCATCATCATCTCAACCATTTTAGAGCACTCAAAGGTAGTTTCTATACTAGAAACTCACTTTCACACCTCTTACACCCACATGCAAGACTTTAAACTCACATGCAAGCATGGGTAAAGCACAAGCACGAATTTTGTTTCTGGGTTTATTAGTTTTGATGTGATTTATGATGATCTAACATGATTAGCATGCATTTGGTGATGATCTATGATGATGTGTTTATGAGAATATCATTATTTGGTTATAAAACGTTGAAAAAGTGCCATGCATGTATGATCCATGACTCATGGAGTGATCTTGTAGTTGTAAACGTGTTTATAAATGATATTAGAAGATCTTCACATGATTGGATGATGTTGAAATGGCCAAAATTACGATTTTTATGAAACTTGCCATTAATAGTAACTTTTTACTTATGAAATGAGAATGCGAATGATATTTGGTGTCATGCATGTTCATGGATGGTTGTTTAGATGTTATTAGGATGATGATAAGTTTAGAATGTGATTTTGATAATGTTTAATGGTCATATTTAGCGTTATTACTATTTTTAGTAACTTTTTGGGTCAAAATGTTGATAGATGGCAATTTGGGTTATGTTGACATGTTTAAACGATGTTAGATTGATCATTAGGATGATTTGTGGCATAAGGATGGGTTAGAAATGTTAAAATGATCATTTCTATGCAAAACTAGAAAGTTACTATATTTAGTAACTTTATTTTTACAAAAACCGATTTGTCAACGTGTTGTATGATTTGAGCATGCTAAATGGCTAGTTATGTTATAACATGATGATTAGATGCTAAGTTAGATGGTTTCCGATGTTACGTATGTTATAAATGGAAACTTTCCATTTTAGGAAACTTTTATGTGCAAACATGTTGTAAACAACTTATGTGAAATCGTATGATAATGTGCTATGTGTTAACATGATCACGTAGGACTATTGAACATGCTAGAACTCTTAAATCGAAATGCTTTGTGAACTTTCCATAAATGGAAACTTACTATAAATAGTAAGTTGTCCATAGACGCGATTTGCGCGTTTTGCACACGACAAGCACTTACACGGTCGCTACACGATTCACAACCGTCACACGGTTCACCAACGGGTCGTTGACTTGACACGGTCAAACTTGGTCAACTCTAGTCAAACATGGTCAAACACGGTCAAACACGGTCAATGTGGACCAACACAGTCAAACACGGTCAATGTGGACCAACACGAGCAAACGCGGTCATTGCGGACCGACACGGACAAACATGAACAACCGAGGGTTGTTGGACACAAACACGAGCACTAACACAAACACTAGCACTGTCACTTACACAAACTCACGAACGGAATACGATATAGGTTGCCAGTGACCGACGTGCCATCTACGCAGGAGCTTACGCTTGACTTACTACTTCATCACTAAGGTGAGTTTACGGCCCCTCTTTACTCTTTTACAAGCTTTTCAAATAGGGGGAGAATACTTGTTAAATCGAGTCAAACATTTATACTTGTACAAACAAATTGTGTATACTGGTTTATTGGACAAACATAAGTGTTGTATCGTAATAAGCCCTCGCAAAGTCTTACCGTTAATGTATAAACAACGAGGTGAGTTTGAATAGATCTATTTGGGTGTGACGAGCCCCGCGTGGCGAAAATGTTGACTGGAGGTCATAACACGTGAAATCTCGACCTATCTTGCTATGTTATTACGAGACATAGCGGAGGCAAGGACTAACAAGTCTAGTTTCGGTAGTGACGCACTGACACTTGGAGCCTAGGGCTCAGGACTAACATTTAATAAACAGTATGACACATGATTTCTGAATTGCAATGTTTATCAAAACCTGTGAACTCACCAACCATTGTGTTGACACTTTTTCTTAAACTTGTATTCTCAGGTAACTAGCAGACAGGCACTCGGAAACAGGGATGCACTTAGGGGATTTGAGCATAGGATCCCGCATGCATTTTAATTCTTGCCTTTCGAAACAATTTAGACTTTTATTCTGTTTTAAACAGTGTTGTATTAAACTTATTACTTTTCCGCTGCAATTGTTAAACACTTGATTTCCGCTGCAATATGATTTATTATTTCGCTGCAACCTACTGTTGTTAAGTGTGTGTGTCAAACATTGTTTTTGAAAACGCATATAGAGGTGTTCTATATGACCTTGAGCTGTGATTCTGGCCACGTCACGCCCACGTGGACTGACACCACGAGTGGGAAATTGGGGGTGTGACACTTGGGGTGTTTACCAATATAACCCCCCGATGATGATGATTGCTGACCACTGCTTGAGTTTTGATAAGATTTGTTTGAGTCTTGCTTCCTGTTTTGCTGATATGATTGTTGGTTGTTACCCTTGGAATTGTTACCTTCCCACTTTCTTTTATGATCTCCCACCTTGGTAGCAGATGTTCGTTTGGGCAGAGTCCCCTGTAATACTGCCTGATCAGTAAGCTGATGTGCTAAACGAACAGCTTGTTGGATGGTGGTGGGATTTGCTGAAGTAACCAACCCCTGGATCTGAGGCACTAGTCCTCCAATGTGTCTTTCAATCCACTTGCTGGCTGGAGTAGCCATGTGTGGTAGAAGTCTGGCCAACTCATGTGACCTGGTCGTGTACTCTTCAATATTTGACCCCTCCATCTTGAGGTGCCAATATTCCTCTTCCAACTTCTGCATTTCACTGCGAGGACAGTACTCCTCTTGCAGTAAAGTTTTGAAGTCATTCCATGTTAAGGCATTAGCCTCACCCAACCCCAGAGTCTGTACATTTGAGTTCCACCAAGTTAGTGTTGGACCCTCCAATGTTCCCGTTGCAAACTTCACTTTGCTCTCGTTAGGGCAGTTGCACATCTCGAACACAGATTCTGCCTTTTCAATCCATCGAAGGAGTCCTATGGCCCCCTCCGACCCTTTGAAATTGTGTGGTTTACAGTCCAAGAACATCTTGAACGTGCAGACTTGTGGGTTAACCAATCCCCCAGCTGGACCCTGTGGCCCTGTGTTGTGTGTCTGAGCATATTGTGCGATTGTCTCAGCAACTCTGTTGTTAATTAGCTCGTTGAGCTCAGCAACTGTCATATGTACGTTCCCGTCAGCCATTATCTTCCTATTTACAAGAAACATTAGCGCGTAATCAAAACCCAATGTGACATGTGTAAGTAAAACAACAAACACAACATATAATATAAATCAACACAACTGTTGGAAATAAATAATAATTCTTCAATAGATAGAAACTTTGATTTGAGTACAATACTTTTGAAATCAAAACATAACTTTCCAAACATCTAGTGTAGGAACACAACCCGTTCCTAATAAGTTTAAACAAAACAAAAGAAAAATATCAATCATCCTCCACAGTGGACTCAGGATCAGAATCAACAGCTGGTGCTGGTTCCTCCCCTTCTTTCTCTCCATTCTCCTCATCCTCCTCTTCATTGTCTGATGCTACTAAATCCTCTAAGGCTTCTATTCTGCCCTCCAAGATCTCGGCTCGGTTCTCTGAAGCTTCAAGACGATCAATCAAGTTAATCATCTCATTCCGCATATCATGAACCAGATGGGCAAGTTCCTCTTGCCTCTCATTAGCATCCCATTGTTCCTGAGAGTGTTGTGCGATCCTATCTTCTGCCTCGAACAAATCCTCGCGCAGTTTGGCGATCTCCTCAGCGTCAGTCCTTTTCCTCTTGGGCTCAGGAGCATCTAGTACTGGTGGTGAATGTGTAGAAGGTCCCTCAGCAGGGATCTGCTGAGTGCCCTCCACCGGCTCCTCTTCCGGATCCTCATCCGGGTCCTCATCTGGATCCTCCTCGGGATCCTCGTCTGGATCCTCCTCCGGATCCTCCTCCGGATCTGAGTCATCCCTCTCATATGATGGAGGAGATGGAATAGGTGGTGGTGGTGATGACGGTGGTGCCGGAACTATCGGTGCCTCGTCCTCAGAATCATCAATGTAAATGTAAGGTACTGATGATGATGCCATGCCTGTTACATAATACCATATGTAAGTGCAGTGCCATGGAATGTGTAAACAAGTCAATTACATAACATCATATGTAATTTCTAAGCAATGTGTGTAAACAAATGTGTCTAATGTCTAACAGTCATAGTCTAGGCCTACAAATGCAAACCTAGTTCGCTATAACCAATGTCTCTGATACCAATCTGTCACACCCCCAATTTCCAACTAACGGAATCATACCGTTTGGGAACGTGACAAACCAGGATCTCAGATCATTAGACATAACGAAGACCTCTATATGAATTTTAAAACATACTTTGGCCTTTAAAACATAACATCAGAGTTTTCAAAATTTGCGGAAGCGTTATAAAACCAGTAACAGTTGTAAAATGTAAAATACAATACAAAGTTTCAAATGTTCAAATCCAAATATCTAAAATGTTTAAAATGCATGCGACTTTATCTCCTAGTCCATGCCAGCTTTAATGCGCGCCTTAGCGTCCTGAGAAAACATGTAAATCAAGTCAACACAATGGTTGGTGCATAACACAGGTTTTAAGTATTCACAATGTTCAAAACAGCAGTTTGAATATCAAATTGTAGATAACATAATCACACATGCACAGTCATGATAGCTAGTCATATAAACTATTTACATAAGTGTTCGACACCGAAGCTGACGAATTGCCATGCTATAGCATGTTTTTGCCTTGCCACTATTGTCTAGCACAACAATAGTAAAATGTGTTTGGTCAGTCAAACACCTGCGTAGATCCCATCTACCAGGTGAGGTTTGTCAAACCTAATAGATCTATTTCCAACTACCACGCTTTGCGTTACAGCAAACTAAACGGTTCGAGGTGTGTAAGGACTTTCAATTGCTATGTTGTCACATAATGTAAACAGCTAACTCATGCAAGTGATATGTATCTAAAAAGAGTTTGTTGCACATGTTTTCTCCCCCAAAACAGTTTGAAATAAGAAAGGGGCCGTGTACGCACCTTTGGTTTTAGCAGAATGATCACACACTAAAAGCTCGTGTAGGAAATCCTTCTACGAAGAATCTGTGGTTTAAACAATAACCTAAAGTTATTCGGAGTGTCGTATTGTGTTTGAAATCACATACGTGTCAACACACGTATGTTAGAGTGTTAAGAACGTGCATACGTATGTACGTGTGCCTTTGAAATCGTTTAAATAAAATCATATGGCCGTATACGATTTTATTTAAATAAACGTAATTATACGCGATTTCGTTTTCGGATTAAAATATGAATTTTAACATCCCAATGTGTTCGTATTCCCGTTACGGTTACAACGCAACTTGAACGGGTTAAAACGGAGTTCAAACGAATAAGTTATGAGCTAAAATCAAAAAGTTCAAAAATGTAAAAACTGGCAGCCCTTGGGTTCGAACCCGCGACCTGCCACACCCATCACACACGTCTTACCAGTTCAGCCCGCTAGGGTTTCGCAATAGCCTTCTCAAATTAAATGTTTTAAGCCTACATGGGCCGGTTCCCCTTTGTTATTCCTAGCCGAAGCCTTCAACCCAAATTGATCTCCAATTCGAATTTGATTCAGCCTAAAACTATAGGGTTTCAATTCAGGTTATTCAACAGAGTTCCATCGTGAGTTTAATTCAACTATCCATCATTATAATGTAATACATTGATGTATACCTAGTTTCGAACCCACGTTCCAATTTCACAATTGACAGAATCAATCTACGATTAAATTAAACTATAATTACATGGGACATACATTAACTCAATGATTTCGAACCCTTCTGTGTTGATAATTACGAATTCCAAACTCTCTTGAATCAAAACCCTCTAACCCGATTACCATTATAACTCTAGAACTCGAAATCCTATGATTCAATGTTGTTAGATAAAATTGATATGAATTTATCCTTAAAAACTGAATTTCGAAAGTGTCTGTGCTATTTAATTTGGATCTCAAGTTCAAAAAGGTTGAAATCCCCAAAACCGATTATGTTAAGAACCCTAGAATTAGATCATGATCAATTCGTTGTTAAGAAACTCAATTGATCACTGATTTTGCTTAATCGAACCCTTCTGAATCTAATGGTATCATTTAATTCGATTTTTGAATCCATTGAAATCAAATCCCCCAAAACCGTTTCAAGAAGAAACCCTAGAATTCGAACTCTATCAATTCGAGGTTTCCAGATGCAATTGAGTTAGGGATTCACTTAATCGGCTACTTTAGAGTGTGTAGAAATGATTTCTTACCTTTTTAGATAACGAATTGATGTGGTTTGCCTTGAGGATGCAGTTCGGCATATGCTCCTAACCGATTCTTCTGCTTGAACACCTTGGGATCGAATTTCTGGTTGGATTTCCTTCTGAATATGCCGAATATGATTTCTGTAAACTTAATTCGGTGTATTATGATCAATTATACCCATTTGTGTAATGACTAGAAACGGTTTGGCTCACAATCGTTTATTTGGATTAAATTCGCATCTTAATGAACTAATAACGCCTGATCATCATTACTAATCATCAATTTGATACTTACAACTGATCAATTTCAGTTACAACTTAATATTAATGTGGAATTCGAATTTCATAGGCCATTTGGTCGAATTTTGACTTGTGGAAGTCAAAATTGACACTAAAAATCAATTACAAATTTAATCTTCAACAACTTAACACTTAGGAATTTATTTTTCTTAATTCCTAACTCCTATAGGTTATTCCGGATCGACAACATATCATTTCGATTAACAAAGTTGAGCCGACAATCCCGAATAGTCACTAATTGAATCCTTTAACTCATTGTTGGGCTAGATTTACCCAATTGGGCTTCTCAAATACAATTGGGCCTCATTGGGCCTTCCTTGGCCTTATTGGGCCTTCCCTGGGCCTACTTTGTTTTCATTGGGCCTCACTTGACCCTATTGGGCCTTACTGAGCCTCCCTTGGCTTATTGGGCCTACATTGGCCCTGTTGGGCCTGTGATCTCACCATTTTCAGTTAACAAGGTTAATCCGAAAAGTCGGATTGTCACATGCACATCAACACAGGTGAGTTCATTGCCCCTTTTCTAAACATTTTTGTTTTATAAACGCGGGGCTAAGAAGCATGCGTAAATTATTTCCTTTGGATTATATTTACTTAAATGCTTTTACTTGTATATGTTTTCCACGTATAACTGTTATTCTAGACTCCTGTCTAGGTGAACTGTTTCAAATCAAAGAACAATTTTTAAAAAGAACTATTTTCAAAGAACTAAAGATCTAAATCAAAGAACTATTTTCAAAGGTCTATTTCAAAGAACTAACGATCTATTTTCAAATAACTATTTCAAGGGTGTGTTGTCAAAGAACTAACGATCTATTTCAAAGAGCTTAGTACAAAGAACTCTTTCAAGGGTCTAACTGGGAAATATCAAAGATAGCATGTGCCAATCTCAGGTTTGAAAGATGTCCTAGCTAGACTGATCGAATATGAGACACATGCTTGATGATATTTACAGTATTCCCTAACTGTTTTGAGGAACATCTAGGAAATGCTCAAAGATAACATGTGCCAAAGAAGTAAAGAACTATACGAATTATGGACGGTCTAAAGAACTATAAAAGCCTATATATCAAAAGATGTCCTAGCTAGACTGATTGATTATAGGTCACATGTTTGATGAGGTTTACAGATCTCCTTTACTACTAAGTACTTGATTGCTATACTAGTCTACTCGATTTGACCAAAGCCCAATCATTAGGACTTAGATTTTATTGAATGTTTATTTAATTATTTAATTAAGCTTTATTTAACTGTTTCTACAATCGTTGTGGTTGATCATAATTGTGTGATGAACTTAAGGAATCAATAGAGATTCCAAATTGTTGTATTTACAGGAACAAAGAACTGAAGAACTAATGGGTAAATGGTAGGAGTGAAATGATTAATTATCATTAACAACAATATGCTAAGCAGTCCGGTATGTGGTGGGACGGTGGCTGGGCGGGCGGTAAGCTCGACCCTACATATGCCCTATATATAAGCATACTTGATTGGATAGTATAGGTGTTGTTGGTGAGGTTAAGGTTGTCATTTCTGGGGATCAAGGTAAACATTTTCAAGGTAATCAAAATCTATGGATCAAAGGTTATGGAATCCAAGATGTGGGATGAAACGCTTAATTATCACCAGGAACAATATATCAGGTGGTTTAGTATGTGGTGGGACGGTGGCTGGGCGGACGGTAAGTTCGACCCTACATATGCCCTATATATTCAGGTTGTTCAAACTCCTTTTTATAAAACTTAATGAACTCATCAACCATGTGTTGATTTTATTTATTCATGACTTCTCAGGTGACGAACAGGTAAATTAAGAAACTTATGCGTTTGGATTAGGACTTCAGATAGAAGACTTGGCATTTTTGGACCTGCATACTTTTGGAACATCATTATACAATTATTTTGTATATCTTGTGCAGTTACAAGATAGAAATCTTATGATGTTTATGATAGATTTACATTGTTAAATTATGAACGATACGGATGTAATTTAACTTTGTGATTCTGTTCTATTTAGCATTTCTCATTTATATATCATGTGCAATGTAAACAATCTGATCATTCCGATTATCACTCATGATATCGCGTCCCGAGAACCTTCCGCCCGACGGGGAATCCAATCCAACCCCGCAGGCTCGGGGTGTGACATTTAACTATGTTCAGAAGTTCAATTCATATCTTGTGAATTGATTTGTTGATTGAGAATAAGGTGTTTCCTTACACGGAAAACAAATGTAATGTTAAGTTGTAGTTTCTAATATGAAATGAGCTCCAGTTTGTGTCTTGGTGGTTTAATTTTGGCTGCGTAAAGTAATAGAAATGAGTAGGGTTGTAAACGAACCAAATGCTCAACAAAAATCATCAAATCATGTACATAAGAACCCAAGTACAATTTCATCTCATTCCTCGATTCTTCAATTGTCAGAACCACTCGCTACTTGCATACTTCCGAACAACATGTCGCTCACGAAATCACAGCCGCTAGATCATGGCTTACATAGATGTATGAAGGAGAAAAAAGATTTGTCTTGGATGAAGATGGAGGCTGAAGTTGGAGAAAGCAAGAAGATTGAAATAAGACTAACAAGTAATGGGTTTCGCTAAAATTCTAAAAACATGCAAAGGGTAAAGATTAGAGTAGGCCTAAAGACCTACTTTAATTAGCATCTTTTATGGCTTATAATTTTGCAACTATTATACATCCCATTTGCGGTGCAAGCGTATAATGTATGTATGTGTAGACCCTTAATGGACAAAAGTTAAATTACACTAATTTTTACGTTATTTTACTTATTTTGTAAAAATAACGTTAAAAGCGCTATAATGATTAACTTTAAACGATAATTTTGAGCCGGTGACTCATTCGGAGCAGCATTTCTATCCCAACTGAAATAGGGGTAACGTTTGCCTATATCATTCCCCTCAGATTTTACTGGATAGTAGAAATTGCTAATTTTGCAAAGGTTTTGGTTTGATATGGTCAATGTTCAGGATGATGTATCTTCTTCAATTAGCATCTGAAAATCATAAAAGATGCATATATAAAAGATTCCAGCTTCATGATTCCAAACACTATGGTTCAAACATAAATTAATCACTGCTTACAAAACACAAAACCAAATAAACAGAAAAATATATAAAACCAGCTGCATGCTGCTAGGAGACTGATAGAAAGAGCTTCGATGTTTGGAGAGACACAAAAAGACCTTGAAGCGATCCAGCGGCAGCAAGAATCGACACAATCAAGCACACCAAGCTCAGTGCCCTTAGCCAAATCCACCGCCATGATTTCCTTTCAATCTTTGCCTGCAAAATGTACATTTCTATGGGGAAATATACTGTCAGTGGCCAAAACGTTGTTGACCCGATTAGAGCCAGAAACGCATTGAAAAATGGAAACATCATCCCAACTAGCGTTGCTACGATAACATAAGTCGACCTCCAGATTAACCTCAAAAGATTGATCCTCAAACACCCGATGGCACATTCCTTGTTCACTAATCTGCATTCTGGCCACTTTCTACGACTCCAATTCTCAACGAACGCGAAAACTGGCTGAACTACCACCTAAAAATGCCACCAAGTTCGAACAACTATCGAAAATGCGTTACTTTACAGCCATGATGTTGCTTTGGTGAGTGTATTAATGAAATGTAATATTGATACCATAAGTATGTACCTGGTAAGCACCAAGAAGGTGTATAACAATGCACAAATTTGCAATGTCAACGAGCCAAAAAGGGTCATAGAAACCGAACCCAGTCAAGTAGTTTCCTGGTGCGTTGTTGCCGAATGCAGCGTATCCAAGTAGCCCACACAACATGTAGAATGATGTAGAAGCTGAAATCCTAATGGTTGTTGCCGTTTTCATGACTTTGTTTTCCGGAGGACTTGATTTTAGTGTGTCCTATAATATTTCGAAAGAAACCTTTTCTCTTATATGTTTTCTGTATAAATAATAAAATTACAAAATGATCGTTGATAAAGTTTATAAATAAGTTTGAATATACAAGATCATCATCTAACAATTACTTAATAGGATCTTTCACTACTACAAAAGCTTGTGATTTCCTACAAAATTTCAAACCAAGCTGAATTTATCGAAAATTCTGACAACTTTACAACAAATTCACGAGAAATATGAAACTGTAATATTCCCAACTAATTTCCGACAGACTTCCGATAAAATCTGACCTCGTAGGAAAGTTGTTGGAAAATGTTTCCAACGCATTTCCAACGAGAATACCTTTAATATAAATCTGTTAATTCTTGTCGGAAACTTGTAGGAATTTCCGATAACAAATTTGTGAATAGAAAACATGTATTCGAAGTTATTTATTTTATGAATTAAAGTGTTTTCAAACTTACTATAATAACTCTTCAATTCCAACGAGCCAACCTGATCTAAGATGGACTCGGGCTCGCTCATTTACAAACCTAGACAAGCTGGCTCGTTAATCTTAACAAGCGAGCCAACTTGCGAGCTAACGTTTTACCTTCTTAAAAATTATTTGGTTTTATTTTACACATGATCGTATATATAATTACAAAAATAACATTGTTATATCTTGGGGCTTGCACAAAACGGGCCAACCAGGTTAACCCATATAATAACCATTATATCAGTCGGTTCACGGTCCTAATATTTTTTACAATACCCGTCTCGGTCCGGGCACAAACCCGACAACAAGAGAATAAAACAATTAGGAGTTATTAAAATATAATTTAACCTGATATTTTCATAAGTTGGCCGAAACATACAATATCAATCATAATTTGTTTAATCAGTTACAACAAAAAGAGAAGTACGACCAATTGATTTGCTTCTTATTTTTTTCTTAAATATTTATGATAACATTGCAACAATGACAATTGATAATTGAAGACAAAGTTTGAGCTTATTTCTTAATTTATTTCGTTATTTTATATTGAGCATATTTTTTTTACTTTTCATCTATGGTTGAAAATATATTTGAATTGATTTGAAAAATAAATGATTTATATTTGAATTGATTTGAAGAATAAATGGTCCAGCCCGACTCATTTATTAAACTAGCACGTTAAACTCGTTTTACCGGAGACCAGAATGCAATATTATAAATCGGTTCTCGGGTTGTATTTCTTCAACTTAACGGGTCCAGTCCGGGTTTAGTCTGACACAACTTATTACATCAGTAATAAAAGAAAGATACTACATGAACTATGATCATCTTCGATGTTTATATATTTGTTTTTCTTTTTATTAGAACATATTAAAATGATTATATGGTTTACTTGAATGTTGGATTAATATTGAAATTTAAGAATGACATATAGGTAGGGAGGGAGAGAGGGAGAGAGAGGTGATACTTATCTTGCTTACGAAAAAACTATTTAGAATTTTTAATTCGTATGCTTATCTTGGTTTGGGGCATTTTAATTAAGTTAAGTTAGCAGCCTATGCTACTCCATTAACTTTCTTATAGGATGTTCCGGTTTTAAAACTGGATTAAAACATATTTGTTGATATAAAGTCAGGAGGTCTTATTTAGTTGTGGGGTTCCTTTTTATGTAGACTCAGACATACATTCCAAACCGTCAAGTTCTAGAGGGTGG
Source organism: Mikania micrantha (assembly GCA_009363875.1). NCBI lineage: Eukaryota > Viridiplantae > Streptophyta > Magnoliopsida > Asterales > Asteraceae > Mikania > Mikania micrantha. Next base: position 20,314 of record SZYD01001974.1, read on the forward strand.
TTGAAATTTCGTCTTGCGTGTCGTTTTACCAAGTCGTTAAAAAAAATATTATACGAGTCTTTAATTATTTTTATATTATTTGAATTTCCTATCAAAGAAGGTAGTTGAGTTGTATGTTACCATAAATAACGGCTTAGGTGTGTATATATTATTCAATAATAATTAAGCAAAACTAATGCATCTAGACGTTTCTATTAATTTATATGTATTTTCAGGAAAGATGCCAGTTTTTTTAGGTGTATGTAATATCTTACATAACTAATAAATGTTTTCTAAAGATACTTAACGCATTTTTAGAGTACTTTTATATTTTCTCTATTTTTTTCATATTAAATATATCCTATATTAAATATTAAATATATTTTTCACACATTTTTAAATTAAAAATAAGAATTTTTTATACGTTAAAAATATTTTAATATTAAAAAACACACTTTTTTAATAAACCAAATTATTATAAAATATAGAATATTTATAAAATAGTTTTACAAAACAAAATATTTAAAGAAACAAACTTTAAAAAAATTAATGTTTAAAAAAATAATATAATTATTTTTTTATTTAATCTAAGAAATTATTTTTAATCATATTTTATATTAAAAAATCGTCTTATAAAGTTTAAGTTTTTATTGGTAACTATTATTTAATAATATATTTTTTATTTATTTCGTATAATTCACGAGTTGCTAACCTATTGTATGCATGTATACGATGTGAGATAGAGAGATGAGATATGCCTGTATTTCAAAGAGTATTGTAGTGAATCCGTAGGCAAAAGCAATGTCTCCAATGGCACAAAAAATGTTCCACATTTTATCCTTGCTTGATATATCTTCCGTAGGAGGCATTCCAATGCTTGTTTTCGGATGGCTACCTCCTTTAATTTTATCGATCAACATATAAAATAACAAATTAACAACAACAACATAACACTACTCTAACTTTATAAGTTTCAGTTATCATAATGTATTACTTATTTATTTGAATAGTTTCTACTAAAACGAGTTAAGATGAGTAACACTCTTAATATAAACCGGATCAAGATGGGTAACTTAAAGCTATGTGAATGTATTAGATTTTAACTGTAAGAATAATCAATAATATATTTGATAAAAAATATTTAAATAAACTATTTATTTAGTTACAACTTGTATTAATTTAAGCAAAATTAAATTTTTTTTTTTTAAAATGACATGTTTAAACCCAAACTGATTTTAGTTAAAACCCATGATAACCCGCACTCATCCTAACATATACCCGTTTTGACCCGTTACCCAATCCGTCTATTTTGTGAGGCATACGATTGATTAATTCCGAGGGAACCATCAATTTGTTTCAATTAAAATATGTTTCATGACTTTCAGATTATCAAGGATATACTTACGAATTTCTAATAGTGATAAAACAAAATAATATTCCATGCATCATGTTATGATAAGTTTGAGGATTTTTGACCTGCAATTTTAGCGATAGAGAGCCCCATCCCAATGATTGAATACGCAAAAGACATGATGGTAGCGATGATGGAAAGGAATGATAGCTTGTGGAAGTTAGGTAGTTGGCTCAAAACAAGTTCTATGCACGCAAAGATATATAGATGATAACTATTCAATACATGGCATCCCTTTTCATGACCATGTTCATGGAAACAGTTCGACCTTCTAATCGCCCTATTCAAACAATAACAAGATCTAAATGATTAGACTTGACAATCATGACCCTAGTAAGATGAATTAATGTGTAATTTTAGGCAAACAATTATTGTGTTTTCAGTTGAAATGGATAGCACTATGACATTTAATGGGTTATAATATGTAACACCTTAACACAATACGAGTCAATATTAGTAACTTAAAAACTATCTGAATATAATGAATTTAAACGGTTAAAATTGATCAATAGTGTATTTGATGAGAAAATCATTAAAAATTAATCAAATAAACAATTTGTTTAATTAGTACTTATTTTAACTTGATTTAAATTAATGTTTTCTAAAACCAACTCATTTACACACAAATTGATGTTGCTTAAAACACATCATGATCCGCACCCGTTCTGCCCCGTTACCAAATCCAAACAAACACGCCCATTTTGCCGGCTATATTTATGATAATTGGATTTTTTTTTTGATATATATATATTTTTTATATTTTGTGGGTGTTATTCTTGTGTAATGGTCATGATAAATATATATATATGAATATTTTGTTTTTCAAATTTTTATCGGATGTGCTTGAAGAGACTGAGAATAGGGTGATACGTGGTATATATATATTTTATTCTTACCCCATACTGATTGAAGAAGTGATGGTGTAACCAATGCTTACACCGATGAGAGTTTGGTATTGAGATATCGCACAAAATATGTATTGACGCCCTCCTGCACAACATGATTATGATTATAAGCATACCTATTTAAAGCATACATGATATGTTCATAAAAAGTTCAACAAACTATTCAAATAAATAATAGTACAATATGATAAGTGAAATTTAATTATAAAGTTAGAGTGGGCCGGGTTATATTTCTGAATTTTTTTTTATTATTATTATTATCTATATATTCTAATAAATTAACGTTTTTAACGATATATGTCATTTTTCATAAAACACCTCAACTTTGATTTCACGTATCTATTTATTTAAATACATTTCATATTAAATATAAAATATATTTTTTTATATATTTTTAAAATTTAAAAAGATTTTTTAATACATAACAAATATATTAATATTCAAAAACACATTTATAAAAAAACCAAATTATTAAAAAATATAAAGTTTTCAAAAACAGTTTTTAAAATAAAATGTTTAAAAAACAAACTTTTAAAAAGTAGTGTTTAAAAAAATAATATTGTTATTTTAGTACTTAAATTTTTAATTATATAAAATTTTGATAACATTTATATATTAAAAAATTGTCTTATAACTAAATTTTCACAACTATTTTTTACATTTTTTATTTAATTCCTGTAATACACATGGTACTAACCTGTTTAATAAATATGTAAAGGTTTGTTTATAAAAAAATGCGAAGGGCCAAGTAATTAAATTACGAACCAATGATTCTCAGCTCAGGTAGATGAGTGGAGGTACCATATGTCTTTATTGGGAAGATCACGAGTTAAAGTCCTGACATGGACAAAATATGGATTTCATGCTAGTCTAGGTATTTTCTCTTACCTATGATGAGTTTCCTCCTATTGGATGCGAATATGATTGGGTGAGTTTATGACCCGTCAGCGATCTAAATTGCTGTTAAAAAAAAAGAAATTAAATACGAATGTAATTTCAAAGTGTTATTAAATTAATGATAGATGTGTACACATTTAATTTAACTTAAATTTTCACTGAAAATGACAAAAAAAAAAAGGTGAGATGTTGTAACTTGTAAGTATATATTTTTCAACGGCAATTTAGATAACTGACGGGTTATATATCCACCCGATTATATTCACACCCTATAGGAGAATACCCGCCAATTTAGGGGCGTTCATCAGGTTGGATAACGAGTTATTTAGATTTGAAAAGTCTTTCGGTATATCCGAAACCCGACACGAAAATCGAAATATATTATCCGACCCGAAAAAAACGAAAAAATGTAATTTTTACTTGCTAATAACCCGAACAACCCGAATAAACTGGGTTTATTTGGATATCCAAAACCCGCGACTCGAATCTAAAATCATATTATCCGACCCGAAAAACTCGAATTTGATTTCGGATGTGGTTTTTTCGGGTTTCGGATACGATTCGGACTTCGAATTTTTTCAAGTTTTGGATATTTTTAACACCCCTACCACCATATGTGAGAGAAAACCCCTTAGCCTAGTATAAACCCCTATATTGTTCATACCGGGACTTGAACCGTGACATTCCCAATATTAAAGTTACATATATGGTACATTGCTTCAACCAATTGAGCTCAGGATCATTGATATCATGTAGATATATAATTCTAATGTGAAGTGATTTCATAAGTGTTTGAGAATTACTTTTTCTAATTAAATAAAGGCTCAACTGTGTTAACTTATTCTCATTTTATTTATGATTCTGAAAATGAAGGATATCAGTATTCTCTAAAAAAAAAGGTCATAGAAGTAAAGAAATTAAGGATTAGACCATGTGTAGTGGTGACATTCTCATCACTTCACGTATACGTCATATAAACAACCAACATCATCACCCTTTATCACTCCACATCATCATCACATGTGTTATCATCACTCCCCTATCTGTCCATGCCAACATCCCCCTCACCCCCTTTTCTCCCTTTCGTCTTCCTTCATCCCATGATGCTCCTCACGCCAGTGCCAGTAAAGCCCCGGTGTAGTGAGGGGAGGGCTCCATGGAGGTGTGACCGGCCCCTCTTACGCCTCCATCATCCATCACTACACATGGTCTTCAGAGTTAATTGACTTAGAACAAGTATACTTGAAGGTACATACAGTACTTTATATCTTAATTAACATATTAATAACACAATATAAGGAATAACCACTAGCTAGCGTGTGTGTATACATATATATACATGCTTAATGCAAAGTTAATTAATTAGAAAATGAGAAAAAACAATTAATTAATTAATTAATTAATTATGGTTATATAGTTAGATACCAAGATTAGCCTTGACAGCTTGCATGTAGTTGTAGTTTCGAGCGCCTGTAACAGGATGAGGAGATCTGTAGCAGTTGGGGAGTAAGATGCATGTGTACCAACAAATCACTGCAAATCCCACAAGCAAAAATGTCCCAAAAACCCAACCCAATTGCGCTAAACACCATGTGAGTGACAAAACTCCTGATCCTACCACTGCTGTTATTATATGTGCACTTGCAGTCATCCATGTTCCTTCAAAATATATAATCACATGTTTAAACGATAAATATATGGATATGTATAGGCACATATGTTTGCGTATAAGCATTTTGACCAAAGACTACAGGTATCTTGGTGGTGAGTTAAGACTCGGTAATCAAATGGTCCTAAATTCGAATTTTACAAGTGGGTTTTCTCAAAGTATTGAGTTTCTTATAAAAGTATAGAACTGATGACTTTATGGTGGATATGATTGGGAGGTACTGCAGATGGCATGATGATACATTAATACTTCAGTGATCCGAAAATTAGTTGTTCAAAAAAATTATAAATAACACAAGAGTTTGTGGTTTCTTGAAGTTTTCAATGTATTCGTATTCATGTTTCTGAAAAAAAAGCTGTGTATGTATGTATGTATATACATATGTATATGTGTAAATGCTATATAAAATAAATGCATGCATGCATTTTACCTGTTCTTCTAAGTTGTCCATCATCATCAAACTCTTGATGAGCGGCTTCTTCTTTGATATCTAAAGAAAAATGTTCTTGATTCTTCATATCATCAGTTGTTCTTTCAAAACACAAGAATATTGAGTAAATTAGAGACGAAAAAACTGATAAAAGAATATCATATGAATTAATTAATTAATTAATATAGGAGGTGGTTCATTAATTAAGAAGACCACAACTCTGGTAATTTAATAGGGAACTTAATTTTACTCTACTTTCAGTGGCGAGTCAGTTTCTATTGCCATTTTTTGCCACGACATTTTTTGGGATGCGTACAATAAAAGTTTTTCATTAATTAAATACATACAAAACACATAAAATATTAAAAGAAATATATGCAGTTAATGTATTGTATTATTTTTTTTTATATATTTTTAACAGTAATCTCTAGCTCTATCTATACTACTATATAATACATATAGGAAGGACACAATGGTCTTTTGCCAAAAACTCTTAAAACACAAAGTACAACAACAAAGCTTTAATAGCCATAAACTAAATGGTTTTTTTTTTACTTTTTATTTGTCCCATATTGATACATGTAAAAAATAAAGTGTCATGTAATACCTATAAAAGAAAGCCTCTCAAATCAAATAAATTACTTTTTCACACTTTTGTCATATCATATTTGACATTATAAATTATGAATTTTATCATAATAATTTTTTTAGTTAAAAGAGTTGATTTGACAAAAATTAGGCGGTTTAAGCTTTTTACGAGTCAAAATCATTAGCTTAATTTTTTGTTTTCCGCTGTATCGTGCGGGCATCTAACTAGCTAGAATAAATGCACCAATATGTCACTCTCAAGATTCAAACTCATGATATCTTTTTAAAAGGTAAAACCTCTCACAAGGGGTTTGAACTATCCCAAATCAACTCTATGTTTAGTTCATACTAGGGTATTATATCATAACAAATTATCAATACATGTGCAATTATTACAACTTTATGATAAATATTGAGATAAATTATCAATTCTAGAAATAATTCAGAATCTTCTTTTTATTTTATTTTATTATTTTCATGATAAAATAAACTAAAAAAAGTTGAAAATATATTATGGTCAACAGGGAAGTATTAAATATAATTTGGTATTACATATATATTCTCTTTCATAAAATAGTCTCACACTTAGTTTTTAGTTTTTGTTTATATTACAATCATGAAGTTTGCGTTCACTTAATTTTGTGGGCCAATATAAGACTAACCTACTTTGTGGAATTACTGTCTCTTAAAAAGGAGGTTTTTGGTTCAAATTCAAGTAAGAGTCGAATATTAAGTTTAGTTTATGATTAAAAGTAGGATAGTATGGCTGTTCAAAAAAACTTAATTTTATGGATACAAAATCATAGAGATTTTTGGATGCAGTTGACAAAAATATTTACCAAATAGATATAGTTGAAAATTTATTACCAAAATGAGTGTTTTTTTATAATTTTTTTAGATAAGTAAAAGTAATTAATGAAATAAAGGAAAAAACTCATTTTAATAAATAAGTTTTCAACTATACATGTTTGATAAATATTTTTTTCAACTATACCTATTTGGAAAAAAACTTCAAAATCATATTATGTAAGATGAAAACCTTGTCTTCATTGGTGAATGATGTTGTTAACGAGGATTATAATGACGTAGCAAATAAAGGCTTGATTTGATTTGATTTGATTTCTAGCTTGCTTACAATAACACCCTTGTGGCTTGTGATTCCCTCCATCAATATTCAATATCAATAATTTTAGGGGCGCGTTATTTGGACACCCACTACGGATCAGTCAACACCTACCCTATCTATACGAGCCGTAAAGGGTTTTACGGGCCGTAAAGCCGTCAGAGAGTGTCAGAAAATGTCAGTGAGATGTCTGGCGGCTGAAAACGGAATACGAGCCGTAAAGGCCTATACGACTCGTTTTTAAACCTGAAAAGAAAATAAGTTTTGTTTTTCCACCCGATATACGTACGTGTTTAACTTATTTGAAACATTGTAATTGTCTAACTGTTTTAAATGGTTAAAACATATATTTTAACGTAATTATATTTAATAGCTATACGTACGTTTTTAACGTTATATATTAAACATATGATATATATATTATTATATATACGTGTTATAAAATCCGCACGTTGTTTGAATTCCGGTATACGTACGCGTTTAACGTTAATTGTTATATCATATCGTCTAGTTATTTAATTTTTGAGTTATAAATAATATCTGTTTATAATAGCGTATAATCGTACTTTGTTTTGAAATCCGGTATTTGTTAAATGCAACACGTACGGTACGTGTTTAAGTAACTTATAATATCGTTTAATTGTTCGAAAAAAACGTAACCATTTTTAATCGTTTTGTTGTAAAATAATAAGTATTTTAACGTTATTATTTAATTATTTTGCCTATTTGTTTTGTTTGAAAAATATTTTAACATCGTGACGTTTAAATATGAATAACAATTTTTTTTAACATAATTAGTTATGATTTTCGTAAATTTAAATGTTTTGTTTGAAAATTATTTTAACGTAATCGTGTTTAATGATTTTAAAACAATAGTTATCAGAATATAAATAACGTTAAACGGTTTTAAGAAAAATTGTTAACTATCTATTATTCATTTCACAATCACGCACATTTTTTAATTATATAATAAAAGATAAAACAAACAATCACGCCATACACAACATATATACAAAATAAAAATACATACATCGAATGCTAAAGTAGTGTCCATACATCAAAATCCAAAAAAGAAAAGACAAAATAAAAAAAAAATAACTAAGCATGACCACCAGGATCCTGCGGATCCTGATGATGTCCCGGTCCTGGAAAGACGGGAATATCCATGACAGCAGATGCCGCCATACGCTCCGTCATCCACCGCATCATCCCCTCCAAGCGATCAACGCGTCCAGATAGGTCGCGTACGCTTCCAGAAAGGTCGCGTACGCTTCCAACAAGGTCGCGTAAGATCGCCGCGTCAGCCGGATGCAGTCGTGGCTGACGAACAACGACATGATGTGCTGGTGGCGGTGGCTGGTCTGGGTGATCCTGGTCTGCCGGGGGCTCCTGTACGTGCGGCTGTGCCCCCGGCTGCTGCTGTGGACCGGGACTGGCGGCACCCACTCTGTGCGCCGATCCAGCGACCATCGCAGACCCACACGGGGTAAGTCGGCCGCTATACCCATTAGCATGACCGTGTTACGCCCCAGCAGTGTCGAGGCGTAAGTCACGGTCATGCTATCTCTAATATCGGCTGAAAAACGACCGATACGTCGAGCTATACGTGTGATAAAAGAGCCACACGTAATAGCTCCAGTAGCCTTACGGCTAATAAAGCCAGCAAAATAATCAGCTAGCAACCATGCAAGGTTGCAGCTGCGCCCAGTGATAAGGCAATACATGAAGAATAGGTCCTTCTGTGTGACCCACTCCTGGCTCAATCGGCGGCCGGTGATGGTGCAGGCGATGCACCGATGTAGGTATCGGTGCAGCGGATCACGAATGCTACTGGCACGAGCCTTGTTAACGAAAGGCTCGTCACCAATCACCGGCCACCAGTCTACGAGGACGGCCGCGTCCTCCTCTATCGCGGCATCTACGAATAGAGGTGTAGTAACCTCATGTAGTCGGCTATAATTATACTCGTAGATATCGGGAGTTGCAGATTCAATCACAACCGACCACATATATCCAAACTTTTGCCAGTCTGATTGCGAAAAACTAGGCCTGCAGTGTTTGGATATGTTTTCAAAAATGTGCCACCTGCATAGTAATTGGGCAGCACTAGGAAATATTCTTCTACATGCGTTTATAAGAGCCAATCTTTTAGGTTTTGTAACACCCAGACAAAATTCTCTTCACGTTCCTTACTTATAAACGCATGTGAAACACTAAATGTCTTGTGTGTTGATGTGACACCAACTATTTGAACAAATGGCATGTTGTATTTGTTCGTTTTATAAGTAGTGTCAATTAACAAGACATGAGGAAATGCTCGCCAAATATTATAAGATGTCTGGTGGATAAAAAAAATCTGTTCCACGACATCTGTCGACGCATCGTCTTGCGTTTGGTAAATAAAATTATTTCTTTGCAATGTGCTAAAAAGGACCTGAATTGGAGTTTCCCCCGTGTTTTGTCCAATACGAGACTTCCGTCGCGCATTGTAAATATTTCTGAGGTTGGAAACATTATCGGGGTTTTGGTCCTTTACAGCTGCAAGTATATCACGGGGCAACATGTTTTGGTTTGACAGTTGCTCAACTAGACGGGTTTCATTTTCATTTAATCTCATCGCATATGGATGACCGCCTAGTTGTTCAGCCGCTAGGTGGTTGTGTTCATTATTGACCACACGCAACTTCCAACCACCACAACTTCTCTCGTATCTACCAATCAGCTCAAATTCACACCCAGTCTTCTTCGAACCAGTACGTCTAACTTTTGGTTCACCGTGATACACGCCACCGCGATCGCATTTAAGCCACACTTTTATAACTACACCGGTTGCATTAGTTTTGCTTCGTCGTCTAACTAGCACATAACCATTTTCACGCCCTCTAGCAATTGCCCAATCAACAAGTTCATCAACACCGGCAAAAACCTGAAAAAAAAAAATGTATAAGATTTTATAAACTAACAACCGTTAAACGAATAAGTTTGTTACCTGATCAGTTTCATAGACACACATATATTCATCACCGAAGTTGTTGCCTCCCATCGACATTGTTAAACCTTTACGAGTTTGAATTTGTTAAAGAACCCCAAAACCTAATTGTTTAGAAAATCAAATTGTTCCTGTCTGCGTTTTATTTTTTGATTGAAGCATTGCATTATAACGTATGCCATGAAGATATATATCAAACGATTAATTTACGCATACATCTATTACGTTAAATCAAATAATTTGCGCTGCTCAAATTATTGGCGTTCAATACGGGCCGTAAAGGGCTTTACGGGCCGTATGTACTGCGTGTCAGCCTGCGTCAGCCCTATGATTTGACGTGTCAGATTTTGTCAGAAATATTCGTTTCAATACGACCCATAAAGGGCTTTACGGGCCGTATTGAGGGTGTCCGAGGATCCAGTCGGGTGTCTCCCTAACAGCCTCCTAATTTTATTATGCTGAAATTTTTGTGAATCCAGTAACAACAAATAATGTATATTCCTCTGATGATCTTATTGAGGTCATCGATGTTTTTTTTTCTTTTCTGTTTTGTTGATTTTTTTTATAGCAATACTATCATATTTCTACTCTTAAACTATTATTAATTATTCTCCTCTTATATATGTTTGAACACAAGACAGAGACAATGACTTTATCAAGTAAGCTAGTCTCATGTTGGCTTTTTATTTTATTGAAGGGGTGGGAATTCATAATGGAGGTCTAGGGTTCAAAGCCCGGCACCACCCAATTTTCCCTGGGTCACGCGATTTACATCTCTTATGTTGGCCGTGAGACCGGTCGGTAAGGGGCGCCTAATAATGGAGTTCACCATTTTTTTTTTATTTTGTTGATAGCAGCATAGGCATAAGGAGGCAAGGTGTTCGATTTGTAAATTATAAAAAACTTTGTTTAATCTCTTTTAAATCTTATTAGACCATCCTCTTCCCTTGTGTGAAAAATAGGCTCTTGCTTGGGCCCTTTAAAATATCAATCTTCAATTCAATCAATTTTTTTTTTCTCTAGTTTTTAGTTCTAACAAAATTTCTTTAAATAACCTTTAAGTTAGACTTCTGTTTTTAAGAGATCTAGATTCTAGCGCACTCATCAAGGCCGACTCCATATAAAATATGAGGCAAGCATCTACAACTTCTAAATTTTTGGGCCCTTAACCGTTCATGTTATGTGTTTTTAGCCGTTCATGTTATTTGTCTTGTTATTTTAGATTTAGATAAACAAAAAACTCTCATATTATCAAAAGAAAAAGTGTCTTTAATATTATGTCTTTTCAAGTAATCGCATCCTTTTATAGCAAACTTATGTGCATATGAACAAATTAAATTATCTTCATTTTTTAGAACTTATGGACCACGGCCGCCATTCACTAGTGCTTTGGTCGTCGACTCCCCTATCACCAGGTCACTAACTTCCTTGACCTTCTGGCACTGGGCAGGCGTGAACCCCCGTAAATGGTTTTTCGACTTTGCGGAGACCTACGTTTTTGGTAAACAGTCACCTTGCTGGTCATTGCGACCCCCTTTGTGATTGTGAGGAGGCACCCCTTCGAAAATGGTAAGATCTTTGGCGCCAAAAAAGGGGTTGATCTGTATCATCTTTGACTTGGTTAGTTGGTTATGTTTCCTCTATTATTTTCATATCTAGAGAAGATGACCAAGATTTCGTGACTCTTAAGATACCTTTTAGACAGAAGGTCACATGTTCATACCGGGCAAAATGTAATTTAGTTTGAAGCAATTTTGGAGTATAAGTACAATAGATTTATCATTGAAAAAACAAAATAATCTAAGATTTAACGGGGTATGTTCGTCTGATTCGATGAAAATTAATGGGGTAACTTTATAGAAATGTAACCAACTTTCAACTTTGTTCTAATTAGGTCACTCATACTTTTTTTTGTTCCGATTAAGTCATTCATACTTTTTTTTGTTCCGATTAAGTCACTCATACTTTTTTTGTTCCGATTAAGTCACTCATACTTTTTTTCGTTCCGATTAGGTCACTTTACTTTTAATTTTGTTTCAATTAAATCACTTATATTGTAAGTAAAATGTTTGTGATTAGAACACTATTTTAAAGTAAAGTGACCTAATCGGAACAAAAAAAAAGTATTAATGACTTAATCGGAACAAAAAAAGTATGAGTGAATTAATCGTATCAAAAAAAAGTATGAGTGACCTAAGTGAAACAAAGTTGAAAGTTGGTTACATTTGTATGACATTTTCCCAAAATTAAATATCGCTAACGTTCACAAGCAAAAATGATTATTAGAATTCACCATCTTAAAATTTGAGTGTAATTCTCCACCTTGAACTTCAATTTGAGTGAAAACTTGTTTACTAGTTAGACTAACATTCACCATCATATAATTGCTCAAGACCCTCATATAAGAAGTCAATTGGGTAGCGTTTAGAGGTGCTCAAACCGGTTTTTTTGGCCAAACCGATTCGGGTCTCAAACCGAACCGGTTCTACAGTGAGATGCACAAACCGGTTTCTACACAAACCGGTTCGGGTTATAAACCGGTTTCTAGCGTTGGAAATCCGAACCTATCAAACCGATTTGGGTTGACTTGTAAACCGGTTTGGGCCAAACCGGGTCTTCAAACCGGTTTTTCCGGTTTTTTTTTTTTTTTTTTTCTAACCTTAACCTTTAATAAAAACTTCAACTAATAATAAAAACTAAACCTTAATACTAATAAAACCTTAAAATAATAAAACCTAAACCTTAATACTAATAAAACCGTAAACTAATAATTAATAAAACCTTAAACTAATCAAATCATAACTAATAATTAATAAAAACCCTAAAAAAACCTTAAACTAATCAACATAACTAATAATTAATAAAACCTTAACTAATCAAATCATAACTAATAATTAATAAAAACCCTAAAAAAACCTTAAACTAATCAAAACATTTAATTAAAACATTAAACTAATAATTAACAAAAACCCTAATAAACCTTAAACTAATCTTTAATAAATATACACATATAAATGTAATTTATTAGTTTAAGGTTTTATTAATAAGTATTAGTTGTTTTTATTAGTTTAAGTTTATATTAGTGTTTATTGTAATGATTACTTTATGATTTGTTTAGTTTAAGGTTTATTAGTAGTTTTTAATAGTTTAAGGTTATATTAGGGTTTATTGTAATGATTAGTTTATTATTTGATTAGTTTAAGGTTTTAGTAATGATTAGTTTATGATTTGATTAGTTTAATGTTATATTAGGGTTTTTAGTAATGTATTATATGATTTGATTACTTTGAGAAAAGAAGATACAACATAATGAACAAATTGAAGTCAAACATAAATTAAATTACTTAAAGTGTTAAAGTCTTCAACGATTACAAAAAACCAAATCGTAAAACATAATGATGAAATACATGCGTCTTCTTCACGTTTAGTTTTCTTTCGAGCTAACTTGATAATATGCAGCTTCTTCCTCATCGGTTATTCCTTCCGACAAACCCGCCTCGACCTCCTCTTGCAATAGCTCGCTCTCGTAATCCATCTCGCCTTCAAGTGGAGACCTATCTTGAACTCTTTCCGCCGCATTCAAGTAATCCTTCAAGCAAATCGAGTTAGATGGCAAACTTTGTTGAATCACGAATTGCGCCATTTGCTCTCGAACCGCATCAACACTATAAGCGAAAATACTCCCGTCGTTCGACATCGTCGGTTGACCTCGTGACGCTTCGTTCTTCAAAGCTTTGCAATACTTGAACTCGTGATGGTTTTTCAAAGTAGTATTCGCGTCGTGTTTGAAAAAACTACCACAAAGCTTGCAACGAGCCTTATTCGGACCGCTCGACATCTTACACAAATCGTAGTTTTTTCATATTTCGGGATTCCTCTTCGTAGGAATAACTTCAACAACTTCAAGGTTTGTTGAAGCACCACAACCAACGGAAGAGTTAGCACTTGATGAAGCCATTTGTGAGCGGGTTTGCGTTTTGAGAGTTTGGAGAGCGGTTTTTTGCGTTTTGAGAGCGTTTTTTGCGTTTTAAGAGCGTTTTTTGCTTTTGAGAGTTGTGTGATTGAACCTAAACAACCACTACCTATTTATAGTGAAGATATGGGGTGTATAATGCCAAAAAATTAAGAAAAAACGGTCAAAAAAAGCCTCAAACGGCTAGTTTTTTGCCAAAAAACCGTCACATCTCGTTCCAACAGTATAAACCGGTTTGGGAACCGAACCGGTTAGGGTCGGTTTGAACCCGATTCCAACGGTAAAAATGTCGAACCTATTACAAACCTACTGATCGAGTCGGTTTGGAAACCGGTTTGGGCAGAACCGGTTTGAGGGGCAAAAAAAACCGGTTTACAAACCGGTTTGGCGAACCGAACCGGTTTTTTTGTTCATCTCTAGTAGCGTTAGGCCATGTTCTCTTGAGTCTTGAATTTGTTTCGAATTTCAAAGGTTTCATTTTTGTCAAGATTTTATGATCAAATGCAAAGTTTAGAAAATAAAAACCAAACTAGTAGTATTTAGGCTGAAAAAGTAACATTAATCAGCAGATAATAATGATATTTAGGCAACAATAAGTAGAGGATTCGATAGAATCGATTAACAAATATCAAACTACTCTAAAAATCTACTATCAATGTTAAGAAACTAGATTAGATATCAAAGATTGGTCCAACAGCTGAAAATGGTCATAACACATGATTCTTGATCAGTCTGCTTGATCTTCTAATTGGTGTCAGCATCACTTCATCTTTCTACAAAATCAAACAAACAAGATCAAGCATTATTGTAATAAATATGAACAAAAACATAATTTGATATTTGTTCTTGAGTTTACTCACGTTTTTAATTGGGATTCTTTCAAGTGTAGTGAAGCTTCCATAAGAAGAACCCATTGAGAAGTCTGATGAAGAAACTGCCAATGAATCTCTTTTGTTGTTGCTTGTTTTCTTCTTGTGTTTGTTCCCAACACTGCTTGAACATGACTCTTCTTGTGTAACATCATCAGCAACACGAACGGTGGCGGGTTTTATAGCATTTGAGTTTCTTTTCTTCATGTAGAAAATAGCAGAAACCACGAGTATCACCATGGAGACTCCTGCTAGACAGATTTTGTTGAGTGATTTGGTGGACACTGAGATCATGATTTCAGATCCATCATTGGAATCTGCTGCATCAGACGCGATTTCATGATCGTTCACCGCCATTTCTGATCGAGATTCGTATGTGGGTTCAGATTTACTCAAAGACCCATCTTCAAGATTAGATTTTGTCTCCACTAAACCACCAACATCAGTTTGAATTTCATTTGGATGTTCATTAACAACCATTTCTGGTCGAGATTCATATGTGGGTTCAGACCTATCTTCAAGATTAGATTTTGTCTCCACTGAACCCCCATCATCAGTTTGAATTTCATTTGGATGTTCATTCACAACCTCATCTGCTAAATTCATGTCATCATCATATTCCATGTCTGCAAAAACTTCTTCTTCCATCAATTCAGTTTCTTCACTCATTTCTTCCACATGTTCTTGAACTCCTTGAATGTTGTAATCTGTCCCAATGGGCCGATGGAACACGAACTCTTGTTCTACAGTCAAGTTAAAGAATCTTATAGGGCTATTTTTTTGGGTTGTGAACAATTGGGATTTCTGATATGAAATATAAGAAACGAAATCAATTGACCAATTCTTAAGATTTTCAACCAACCCATCAAAAGATTCTTTAGCAAATCCAGCAAACTTCAAAGATTCATGATAAATTTCAGAGAAACCAACATCTTTATAGATGGGCAAATCCATGGGTGGAGAATCAGTATAAGAAACAGCATAACAGGCTACTAGAAACATCAGAAAAACAAACGAGACCGCCTTTGAACCTGTAAAAAACCGATTTTTTGTAGCTTTTTCCACCTTCAAATCAAATTCTTTATCTTCTGGAACCTTTTCAATCAAATCCTCTGATGACTCATGAACCAAATCTCCTAATCCAGATTCTTTTTCTTGTTCTTCTACTTCAGTGTCTGATGAATTCTCAGACAAATTAAAGCTGTCTTCAAGTTTAGTAACATCACCTTCTCCATATTCATCACTAATTTCTTTGTTTAAAAGATTTCCAATTCGCGGGTTTGGTTTATAACGAAGAAATTGAGGTCTAGGCGAAAGAAAATTCTTTTTTGGATCATATGGAGGAAGATGAGGGTCAGAATCAAGAGGAGCAATGATAGGGGAAGTTATTGGAGAACAACAGGCAGGCCTGATGCTAGTCGTATCACAATCCTCAGTAATACCAGACAACAATTCACTTGATTCATCAGTTGAACTTAAAGTTACCTCATGAACAGCTGGATCTTCAACAACATATTCTTTCTGTTGGGCCGTATCAGATTCAAGTGACCCGCCATTCATCTTGGTTGTTTGTTCCAAATTGGATGCTTCATATTTGAAATCAGAATCTTTATCCAAGAACTGGATTGAAACTGATTTAAAATCAGAGTCTTTTTCCAAGAACTGGATCGAAGCTCTTGTGACATCATTCTTATCACCCAAGATTTTCTTTCTTGGTGATGGAGTGAACTTTGAAGCAGCTGAGATCGTGGGGGCCATAAAATTCTTCGAACCCGTCTTTGCAGGTGATCGAAGTGCCTCTTTGTGATTCTCTTTACCATCTTGAAACAACGAACTCATGCTTTTTCGATTGATTGAATTTCGTTTGGTATGATCTAACAACATGAAACAACTAAAAATCAGAAACCCGTTTTATAAAATGAATCTAAACTCAAATACAAGAATATTTTGATCTGAATACCTGTTGTCGTAGGGGTGTTTGCAGGGGTTGGTGGATTTGAACTTTTAGGGTTTATGAGAGCATTGGGTCTGGCAAAAGGGCTGCCATTGTAGCTACTTCTTGTGGTTGAATTTGTCCCTGAATTTCTGCAATTTCTTGATGAAAATGGGGACGGTGATCTGTTTGATGCCATATTCGACATTAAAGAATCAAGATCTTGTTCAATCGGTGGAGAAAAAAGATGAAGATGATACAAATCTTGATTTTGTGACTAAATATTGAATTGAATTTGAATTGTAACGTAAACATTGGGGGTATTTTCAGAACTTAAATTGGGGATTTTGGATTTTGACCGTTAGGATTTAGGATTATTAATAATTATTTTTTTTATCAATGAAAAGAGAAAAGGATTCTAGCCGTTGGTTGCTTGGTTTGACCATTTCTTTTTCTTTTTTTTTTTCCGTTCAATTTCCAATTCTAAAATTCAACCTTTTCCTTTTCTAAAATATAATTTTAAGTTTTATTTTATTCTTTCAAAAATGACAATTAGATAATATGATATTATAAATATTGATTTTATACATTTTACTTTTATTAAAAGCGTCCAAATGGCATTGATATACATACTAAAAATCAATATATATATTTTTGAACGACAAAGAATTTATAAAAGGGACTAGCAAGAATCTAAAACCCCGAATATATAAATGAAAGAAAAAAGAGCAAAATAACAATACTTATTCTTGGTTATTCAACCAACATCAAAAGAAAACCAATGGGCTCAATCAATCTTTTTGTTACTCCTATATGTCGTCACCCACAAGAAGCTTGAAGTTATAATCCTTGGATAATTTCTTATATGATTAAAGGTGGCCTCATTTCTTGCTCTTCAAATGCATCAAATTGTAGTTAGGATGATAACATGAATCAATTTCCTTGTATGGCTGCAGCGCTTTTTTGGTTTGTATAGTTCGATCAGATCTCTTGTATCAAAAGCAAATATGGGTGGAATTAGGGGTGTTCATTTTCGGATATCCGAAAATTTCGGATACGGATTCGGATATCCGAAATTAGAAAAAAATAATAAAAAATTTAAAAAATATATATTTCGGATATCCGGATATCCGGATATCCGAAAAATATCCGGATATCCGAAAAGTATTCGGATATCCGAAAAAAGTATCCGAATATCCGAAAAAATATCCGAAAAAAATTATATTTCGGATATCGGATATCCGAACTATCCGAAAATTTTCAAAATAGGTATCAGAATCCGAAGTTTCAGATATCCGATTTTTTCGGATATTTCGGATTCAGATTTTCGGATATTTCGGATTCGGATGCGGATTTTTTTGAACACCCCTAGGTGAAATAGAACACCAAGAGCTAATGAAATCCCATATCAAGCTGGATATTCTACACCCAATGAAAAGATGATAAGGCATTTTAGCCACCTTCCCACCTAACTTACATAAAGTTGAGCTTAGTTGTAAATGTCTCTTTAGAAGATTATCGGTTGTAGGAACCCGGTTTTGTTCTATCCTCCAACATATAATGTTCATCTTCTTTGGTATCCATCATTGTAGAGCATCTAAAATTTAGTTTTTCTGTTTATTTTTCCTATTTAATTATCTATATTTATTATTCAATTAGGAATTAAGGATAAATAATAGATTGTAATATGTATAATAATTAATATATTTTTAATTAATTGTATTTAAAATGAAATAATTATGGAGCTTTTTAATAAATTTATATTTTATTTAACAACTTCTATTTAATTCTTTAAATATCATCAAATTTAAATTATATTTCTTAAAATATTTAAAAATAAAACTATAATAATACTAAAAATATATTTTTAGTTACTAGATATAAGTTTAGTTAATTGTGCAATGCGTTTTTTTAGTTACATTATTTTTTGTTACTAGATATATATATATATATATATATATATATATATATAAGTATATAACATATAGATTTTTTTAAATTCGTGTAATACACGGGATTTTAACCTACTAAGTTTATATAAATATTCAAATGTTAAAAGATAACCTTCAATGAAGTAACGTAGTGATTTAAGTAGATAATGGACAACCTACAGGTCTTAAGTTCAATTCTTACTAAGACCGATTTTCATTGGAGAACACCAACTCGGTGCTTGCAGTCACGATTTATCTGTTTCCCTATACAGTCAGGTATTGGAAAGACATGTGGTTTTACGATGTAAATAGGTTTTCATAGTTATTAAAAAAATTTTAAAAGATATGAAAACCTAGTATTATATTCTAATTACCATGATTGTAGAAGTCGTTAGGCGGTAGTAGGGCGGCGAGACATTGCCTAGGGATTGATCAACACTAGGCGGATTAAAATTTTTATATGTAATTTTACAAATATATATTATATACACACATCAATATCGATAATTCAATATAATACATCAAATAACTTACAAAATAAACTTAAATTACTAAGTCAGGTACTTCAAAGTTCAAATTTAAACACGGGGTTCAAAGTTTAAAGATAGATTTCGATGTTTAGTTTATGGATTCGATGTTTCAGATGTTGGATGTTTTATAGGCATATTAAGGATTTTAGGTTGACAAATGTGTCGAATAATCATGAATCTGGATCTTTTACCTGAAAAAAGTCAAAAAAAAAAAATGTCACCTAGCGCCTAGGCAATCCTGACCAAATTGACATGGTTGGATGGAGCCTAGGCCAATTTTTACAATACTGTTAGTTATCGATGAAAGTTACAAACATATTATTATATTTCCTTTTAAGTGTAAATCATAAGATAAAAAATTCAAAATGCCAAAAGAATCACATGTCTTTGATTTCCAAAGTATGATCATTAATAATTAATGTAATTCTTTGATATATGTATTTGGCACTTTTATGTATTTAAAACAAAATAAAATGCGCAATAGAAAAACAATATAAATTCATGTTGGATTATGGAAACATATATACATGGGAAACAAAATTAGTGTTAAATTTCTTTTATTAAGATTATCATGTACCGAAACTATCATATATTCATTCAACTATATATCTTATTGTTTTTTAGGTAAAACTTAAAAAAAACTAAAACAATGAAAATATCCTTAATTTTTAAAATATATAAATTATATTACAAGGCGTCAACATAATCTATTCAAAAATTGATGTCCTGCAAAAAAAAAAAAAAAAGGATGATTTTCACATTTTAGCATAACAAACAAACAAACAAACGCGAGGCTTCAGCAAGATATTCCATGGTGCATACTTTTTGCGGATGACATAGTGCTAGTGGCAGAAAATGAAGAGGACTTAAACGCGAGGCTAGAGGAGTGGCGACTAGCCTTAGAGAGCAAAGGCTTGCGCATCAGCAAGTCAAAGACCGAGTACCTAAGATGTAACTTTAGCGGTAGCATCGAGGAGGAGAACCATGTGACTATTGGTGATCATGAGGTACCAAAGACAACGAAGTTCAAATATCTGGGATCGTTCGTCCAGAGCGACGGAGACATTGATAGTGACGTAGCCCACCGGGTACAAGCAGGTTGGAAGAAGTGGAGAGCAGCTACAACCAT
Organism: Mikania micrantha; assembly: GCA_009363875.1. NCBI lineage: Eukaryota > Viridiplantae > Streptophyta > Magnoliopsida > Asterales > Asteraceae > Mikania > Mikania micrantha. The sequence goes on from SZYD01001974.1 coordinate 40,670, forward strand.
CCTATGCGACAAGAGGTTCCCAGAAAAACTAAAAGGCAAGTTCTATAGGGTCGCGGTCAGACCTGCCATGATGTATGGGAGTGATTGTTGGCCAATCAAGAAGACGCAGGCGAGAAAGTTAGAGACAGCAGAGATGAGGATGCTGAGATAGATGTGTGGACACACGAGGCTTGATCGAATAAGGAACGAAGCTATCAGGGAAAGATTGGAGATAGCGTGCATCTCAGACAAAGTAAGGGAAGGAAGATTAAGATGGTTCGGACATGTGAGGAGAAGAAACCTGTTGGCACCTGTTCGAAGAGTAGAGAGTCTTATGGTGGAGGGAAAGAGGAGTAGAGGACGACCGAAGTTGACATGGGAGGAGCAGATACGCCATGATTTGTCGGAGTTGCATCTCTCGGAGGACATGATCAGTGATAGGAGTTCATGGAGGCGTAGGATAAAGGCGAGAAATTTCTAGTTGGGGCAGGACGTAAGTGGGTAGGAGCTTAGTTTCATAGAATGCATGTGTCATGGGTGTTGTGTTGTGGTCTGCCTGCTAACTGGGGGTCTAAGTTTGGTGGATCGTTTGGTGTGTTTGCTTTGGTTGGATGGTCTCTTGTTTTCCATGTTTGTTTTGTCTTCCCTACCGACACTACTTCTCATGGGTATGATTTATGTGTATGTCTGACTGTTCCTTTATGCGTGTTTATGTGTGTGGGCAATGGTCTTTATCTGTTCTTCTATGGCTTCGTGAAAAAATATATATATATATATATATAATAATAATAATAATAATAGTAATAATAATAATAAATTAATATTAAAGTGTATATATATATATATATATAAATTAAGAATAAGAATAATAATAATAATAAAAAAAAAGGATGGCAACAGCTTTTTTTTGAGCCGGGGGTCTCGTTCGAAGCAGCCTCTCTACCACATCTGGGGTAGGGGTAAGGTTTGTTTTCATCTCACCCTCCCCAGACCCCACGCAGTGGGAACATACTGGGTTTGTTTGTTTGTATTTTAGCATGTTTTTGTTAAATTAGCATCCATAATAAAAGAAATGTATTTGAGTTGTTTCATTGATTGTAGATATGGCTGTTCATTTCACAATTTGGGATATCCGAAAATTTGGGATATTGATTTTTGATATTCGAATATGAAATTTCATAATAACCAAACGAAATTTCGGATATCCAAACAAATATCCGAACTCAACAAAAATTTAAAGATTTGTAAAAAAAATATTTTTGTTTTTGAAAATCCGAAATATCTGGATATCTGAAAATTTATTCAAATAAATGTTTCAGAAAATTCAGATATCCGAACTATATGAAAATTTTCAAATAGGTATCTGAATCTGAATCTGAATCCGAATTTCTGGATGTCTAAACTTTTATATATCCGAACTTCCGAATATCCGAACAAACATTGTGCGCTTTACTTTTCACAAGTTTATGCATATTGTTTAATAAACTAGGGTTTACCATTGTTTTCATAACGAAACCACCGCCCGGTCGAACCGATTGAAGCGAGACCAAGCCTGTTTAACTTGTTGAACTATTATTTAAGTAAAACACACTGGTTGAATCAAATTTTATTTTTTACATTAAATTACGTACATAAATTTTATAATTTTATAATGTAATCTATTGTTTAAATTCAATCAACTTAATCGATCGGTAAGCTATTTGGAATCTAATCTAGTTTAAAAGCGTTGGGATTTACGCATACATATTTATACTACAGAATAAAAGAATAAAGCATTTGACATTTGTCACACTCATATTCATTTATTATTAACTAGATTATTACCCCGTGTATTACACGGGGTTTAATATAAAATAACTATTAATAAAAATTAATTATAAATCAATATTTTAAAATGAAATGAATAAATTAAGTATATTAAATGTTGAAAAAATCAATTAAAAACTTTAATAATTAAAGAATTGATACTCGACTTCTTTAAATTGTAAGAGCTGAAAATTTTAACTAATTAACGTTAAAAGCCATTAGTATCAAAATCAAAACGGAGGTACCCATTTTTTAATTATTAAAGCTAAGTGACTTAATTTAAAAATATCATGAAACAAAATGTTCGAAACTGCAATTTTCCATATCATTTTTATAACTTTTAGTTTTTAAAGTAATTATTTTTTAAGCATTTTGTGTTAAAAATGTTATTTGTTTATAAAAATCATATTGTTTAAAATCTCTGTTTTATAGTTTATTTCATTTTTTAAAAAAATTTTCTATAGAAAACTTGTTTTGTAGGAAAAAAAATTCTAAATACCGATGTAACATATATTTCTTGTCTTTAAAAATCTTTGATTTTTAGAAAAAATTAATATTTTATAAACTTTTTAAAGTGTTTTTTTAAATTGATTTAACATTAAAAAAGTAAATATTATTATTAATATTTTAGTTATTTAATAAGAGAGTTAATAAAATTATTTAATATGAAAGTGAGTTGAGTTAGATAATAAAATGAAGACATGTGACAATATTGGTTTAAAAACAAGACAAGTGTCAAAAATGATTTTTGTTTATTATAATAGTAAGATTTTTGTCACTTTTTACTCTCGTATTAATTTATTATTAAAATTTGACACCCCTCACTATTATATTCATCTCTTATTTATTTATATTTTAGTAACTCTATCTCCTATTTAATGTTAATAATAATTTTAAATAATTTAATTTTATACTTAAATGAAAAATATAAATTTTTTTATCCTAATAATTTATTATAACTTAATAATCATAAAATATTTAATATTTTTAAATTGCAATTATTCCTAATTTTAAAATGTAATTTTTTAATTTCTAAATATTTAATGTTTAGAATTTTTAAAATCTTGATTATTTTCTTATTTCAGTAAACATGCTAAACTTAATTAATTCATATTAAATATTTTTTTTTATGTATTACTTGACTATATTGAAAAACTTTAACGATCATGAAATAGTAAATTACCTGTCAAATATCAATTATGTAGTTATTAAATTTTCTAATTATTGTTTGCTACCTAAAATATTTATTAACAGATAGCTTAATCATGTTATATCAATATATTATTTTATAAATTCTAAATTATAAGCTTTAACCATTTAATATTTTGATTCAGCAAAGCTAGCCTAGTGGTTAAGGCTTGTCTCTTTCTTTTTGAAGACGAGAGTTCAAGTCTCATGGATACCAGGTGAGGAAATAAATCTTTATCTTAATCTCGGGTTATGAACCAACGGAGACGAAAGTTTACTTATTCCAGTATTCTACAAGGTTCTCGCACATTACGATTCCACGACCGACGAATCGATCTTAGTTAACAAGGTAACGACTTTGTAAACTAGGAGTAGTAAATGAATAAAATATGAATCAGAAACATTACAATATGTTAAGGCCTTATTTGGGATTCTATTTAAAACCAACTTATTAACTTATTGACTTTTTGTAGAAGTCAATAAGTTAAAATAGTGTTTGTTAATCTCAAAAGCACTTTTCATTTTAATTTTTTGATTAGTCTTGAAAAGTTGTTTTCAAGAAGCTAAAAATTATAGCTTTTGAAAATAACTTTTAACTTTTTGACAAAAAATCATAAATTAATCCACACACTTTTTTAAAAACTCTATTTCAAAAAGTTATAGACATGCCTAAGATTGAGTCTGATACCGAAAAAATTGAAGTGATTTGGAGAAGATGAAAGCTTTGGGATGGTGGTTAATGTTGGTGGGTTCTCTCCGACTGGTCTCTGTATGGTTTGGTTTCGTCGACATTTGGGCTCTCCGCCGTGCCGTCTTCTCTCAAACCTCCAGTTAGTCCCCGTTCTTTTTACCCCATTAACTGAATCTCAATTAAAATCAATGGAATTCGTTTTACATCTGTAGAATTTGAAATCACTAACTTTGGATTGTAACACTATCGTTACACTTGAATGCTAATCATAGGCATTCGATAGAATCTGATACTGACCTAAACCCTACGAAAACCCTCGGTTGCGAAAAACAATTTGACATATTTTGTATAGTTGATGACTTAATTTGACATCAGTATACTTCAATCAACATTTAACTCATTGTGCCTCTAATCTCAAGTTAAAGGCACTGGCTTTTTAAGAGGCAGCCTGCAAATCTAAGCTTTGATCCCAATTGGAGTTTTTAGGGTATCTTAAGAGATCTAGTTACCAAAGTGCTTACAGCCCAGTGTGATCGAGTGTACAGTTGACAATAGCGTAGTATTATAAGTGGATTTGTTTGCTGTTATAACAACACAAGATGCCAATGCCGGATATAGTGGATCGAGAAACAAAGATGCTTATATGACATAACCGTCTTATGTATCACAATTAAAGCTAAACGTAGAGGTGTCTTGCGGTTCTTGTAGTTGTATTCCTTGCAGGACAATGTTAGGTAGAGAACTGCGAGAATCAGATCGACACTTATGCTGTAATGTGATACATAAGATGGTTTTTAACCGCTTCTCTTTCCGTCTTCCTCTAAATGTGATTAACTTTTGTGCACTACATATAAGTTCTTATGTTGTTATGTAATTATGTATATAAATTTGGTTATATATTGAACACGATCATGTATATATGGCAGCAAGCAATTTTCTGTCTTTGTATTTGTTTTGTGAATGAATTCTTGCAACTAATGCTCTTTCCTAGCCACTCTTTCTCATCCATGAGAAGAATCTGAACGTTTCGATTTACATCGCAGTGTCTGAAATTCATGGGAGGACGTTTGGGGTGTGGACACTTCTTACTTGCACTTTGTGTTTCCTTTGTGCATTTAACCTTGACAACAAACCGCTTTATCTTGCAACCTTTTTATCCTTCATCTATGCACTCGGTCACTTTTCAACAGAGTACTTGATCTACCACACTATGTCCATTCAAAATCTTGCGACGGTTGGTTTCTTTGCAGGTATTATTGTCATCTACATCGTTGGATATTATAGCTTGTGTTTTCATTTAGGATATTATACCTGTTAAAATCGCTACTATGTTTTTTATCATTCCATTGTAACGGTTCTTGTTCTTCCATCTGTTACCAAACAGGCACGTCAATAGTATGGATGTTGGTACAATGGAATGCTCATAAGCGTAAACTCCACTGAAGCGGGAATGAAATTGCAGAATTGATAATATTCATCTGTAATTTTACATCTGAAGCGATTTATGTTCAAGAAGCCATCTTTTGCCAAAAATCGCTTGTGAGTTGACTTTCATTCATGTATTTCTACTAGACATGACTTGTTTTGTAGCAGAAGGAAATTGTATCAGGTTTGTTTTTGTACTAGAAACAATTCTTGTCGGGTTTTTTTCGACTAGAAATGCACTAGAATTGAATTTCTGAAGCCTTTTGTTATGTTAATTTTTAAACTCAACTTTTCTTTGATTTTTATATCCATGCATCAAGGTAACACACTTTTGTTCATGACCACAAATATTATGTATATCTCGTTTTCCATTTGTCATTTTAAGTAGCCTAAAAGGATAAACACTATTAACAATCACAAAAAGTCCAGCCAATCTAAATGACACATTTATTACTCGCATACTTCTAATCTTAAATATACTTGTCACGTTTAGTATAACATTTTTAACCCGATTGACTTGTAGAGATGCTTAATTATTCCACTGCAGAATAAATAATGTTAAACTGAATGAAAATGATCAGAAAGGCTTCTCTCCAGCAATGTTACCAGGTGGGTCATACTTGCAAACAACCACCCAACTGACACCATCATCACATTGAGCCCTACCACATCCAAGGCACGTTGTGTTTTTCCAAATCGTTTGAACATAATGGCTGCACGGCTTTTTGCACTTGTGTTCATAGTAGTCATATTCACGCTTCTCATCGAGCCACATTTGCACTGCATACGAGCCATTGAGGTTCGGTCCAGCTGCCATACTCTCACCACACTTACCTGAGCGTTTCAGCTTACAATTCTTGCTTTGATCAGCCCAGGCTTGTGCAGCCTTAGCCAGATCAGGGTTCCATTGCAATTGAGGCAAATCAAATACTTTTCTGATACAACTATGGGCAGCAATGTAGTCCTCTGGTGCGTTGCCATCTTGCGCGTGTGACAGATGTATAATCGCCATTGATAAACCAAATACAAGCAAGGTTTTGTGCAGATATCCCATGTTGATAATGTGATCAATAAGACAGTTTGGTTTTGTATGTTTTGAATGATTTAAAGGGTATTTATAGGGTGATGTGTGTGGTGAATATGAAATTAAAATGAAATGCAGAAAGTGAGGAGAAATAGAAGGAAAGCAATTTCAAGCGGACACTTTGATGGAGCAAAATGTTTCTGCCTAAAAACATAACCACTGCTAAATTCTAAATATTCGGTAAGTACTGATATCAACTGGGTCCAACAAACATCGTGAGCCCCTCGCTCTCAAAAGGAAATTCATTGTTTATCCTCTAAAATAAATAAATAAATAATAATTTGATATCAACCAGACTGGATGGTCGGACCGGGTACCAGAGAATCGGCTGGTTCACTAATTAGACTGAATTTTTTTTCCTACTAAATACCAAAGAATGAAACACTAAAACCAAACAATGTATTTTTTAACATAATTATGTTTGTTTCAACATTAATTATGTTTGCTTAAATGTGTTTATAATTCTATATTTTTTTGGAATTTTTTTATATATTTATTGTGTCACCTCATTCTTGAATCCAATCCGACCGGTGACTAGTAATACATCTTCTTTAATTTATTGTGTCACCTTATTCTTGAATTCGATCCGACCAGTGACTAGTAAGACGTCTTGTTTAACGTCCGGTCCAATTATGAAAACATTGTTTTACATGCTTAGGAGTGACACAAACATCAATTTGATTTGTCAAATCATCACCATAAACATATAAAATCATGCAGATACAGAGTTATCATAGTCTATAAAATTATAATAGTTTTTAAGGAGACATCTTGGTAGTTAAGATGCCTTCCCTCTATTATTGCCAAAGAGTGTGTAAATTCCACTAGAAGAACGTTGTGATATAGATCTAAAAAGTAGAATTAGTTATTTGCATGTGCTTGTCAATCTAAACAACAAAAACAGCAACATCTTTTAGCATTAATTTGATTAATCATATAAGTTGAATTACATTAAAATTCTCAATTTTATCATGTTAATAATCAACTAAAAATAATTTGAGATTGTTCTCTTTCACTTGCTCAGTAGTTCAACTCATTAGTGTTCGGAAGGATAGTGTGAACTTATCAAGTGAAGCGCCGGTAGCAGTAGCATCTATCCATTAGCGGAATCGTGCAATGGCAACACATTAGCAATCGCAACTATTGGATTACAATAGTACCAAACGTGAACATTGGAAACTAGTTAGCGACAACTAATGTACAGTAACCAACATGGTAATGACCATCAATGGTAAAACAAACAATTAAAACTCTTGCCTGTCAGTGGTAACTCATGACTTGCGTCTCGCGCTATTGGTGGTAACTGGTAACTAAGTAGAGCAACCATGTGACCACTCTCATTAGAACACATATGTGGCTCTAAAGTGACAACAATGACCCATTAATGTGTGCATCAGTAGCAAGTTTATGTTGATAGAGTCGAGCTATATTTTAAAAACATAGAAATTGCTCTCAAGTGGCTTAATCTGTAAAGAGTAAAATGCGCAATAAAAACATCACATTATGGGCACACGTACCTTATGTGCATGTTTAGAAATCATGTATTTTACATATCCATACGATTGAGCACGAAAGACGTAAGGATATGGGCACTGTACAAAAGGATCAAAACCCTTCACACCCCATGATGAATTTACATATTATACTTTTCCGAGAAAGAATTATTTCTACCAAAGAATGGTATTTAGGGTGCCTCACATCCTATAAGGTATCCGCTTGTGCCAAATGGTTATGTAGGAAATTAAATAAAAAACTCACTTACAAACCTCTTAATTATAGGTTCTACCCTCTTTTGAACAAATTCTCTCATTTTTCTTTCCGTTTCATAGCTTTGAATGATTTATACTTATAACTTTAAGAAGCATTGATATCTGATTCATCACATCTTTCGCAAACAATTTATTTCGTTTTGTATTTATGTTTATATTACATAATAAAACACGAACCAAGTAAACAAAAATTATATTAATTACAATCATATACATTTATTTATGTCTAAAGTTACTAAAAAATATGTACTTTTAAGTTGCTCACAATATTTTCCAAACACTTTACATTTAGTTTACATGAAAATTACACCTTTAACTACATGATTCTAAAGATAACATGATTTAAAAACCATTAAATATGCATAAATATTTTGTTATTTCATGTTCACTTCTTATTTATGAAACAAAACATTTTTATTTCGCTAGCAAACATCATCACAATTGTAACTAATAAGGTTTCTCGCCAATATAGTTTCCGGGAGGATCATAATTGCATGTCACAAAATATGCATTATTCAAGCACCTAACCCTCGCACACCCAATGCGTATCGACTTTCTCCAAACCACTTGTGTATAATGCCCACACATCTTAAAAGGCTTGCATGAATTCGACTCATAATTGTAATCAGCCTTCTCATTGACCCAAAGCTTCACTGCATCCAAACCCGAGAACCCTAAACCCCCATACCCAAATGCAATATTCTCGCCGTATTTAGGGTTATGCGAGTGCACCAGCGCGCAATCTGCCTTCCTTTTATTCGCATAGCTTTCGGCAAATTTGGCTACTGTTGGATCCCATGTCACAGGATCGAGACCGATCTCTTTTCGAGCCGCATTATGGGCATTCACATAGTCCTCTGGTGCATTATGGGTATAAACCAAACGTAAAATCGATATGAGAAGTACAACACGAACAAATGGCCCGTAATGTTGGTGTCCCATATTGTTGTATCCTATATATGTTCATGAATGTTTAAAGATGTTTTAGGTTTATTGAAACTAATAAGAATTATATTTATAGGTAGACATCGATGTTAAGAAGCCAAATAAAGGTGGGTATGCTACCAAAGAGTTGCAATTTTTTCTTCAACTAGAAATTTAGGTAAAATAACCACCATGCCTAAATTAATCCTAAACAGCAAATTAGTGAATTTTCATTTGGTTGTAATATGAGTTATATTTTTGTTATCTCTGAGTCTATCAGTTTTTTATATTTTTCTAATAAAACCCAAGTTAAAAATTAAATGCATGCTTTATGAACAAATAATTAAAATCTAGTGTCACATGTTATAATTTTATGATTTCAAGATTTTGTTTTTAAGTCATGTTTCATATGTCAGATTTAACTAGAAGGTTTCTCACCACACCTCTTTCGAGTGTGATATTTTTAAACAAGTAAATTATATAGGGCTCACTTGTTGGAGGGTTTCAGAACACAGATTACATCTTAATCATAAGTAGTTAATAATTTGTGATTGCAAATCAAACATTAGTGTCAATGTATAAAACTATACCAATTTAAAAGAAAATAGCAAACCTGGTGAGAAGTTAATTAATATTTTTTGATCGACATAATGACAATATCTTCCATCAAATATAATTTGTTTTCTTTTTTACAACAATATTATCTTGCTCAGTACTCTTAAATTACTCCTAAATATTTCCCCTTCTTTTAATTTGAACTCAACACATCCTTTCTAAAAGACACTGTTTCATTGATGTCTTTCATCAAATAATATCATGGTGCGAACTATATGTTATTACCAACATTATCAATAAGTTAATAATTACATGAACTTATATATTAAAGCTAGTTATTGGTAAATTATCAAAATTTAATAATTAAATTAATTTGTCAAATGCATCATTAATTAAACAAAGTTCAACAAATAGCTACCATACCCTGATTACAACCTCAACTATTCCTCTGTTTTCTCTTGATTTACAACTCTTCATGAAAATCCAATTATATCACATATACTATTAAAATGCATGAAAAACAAATACTAAAAATATACATATTATATTATGTGGGTCTTATGATCACACACACACACATATAATTTTGGATACTAAATATATACATATATTAACAAGGTGTTTGATTCATGTAGGGACATTTTGAAAATTTAGACTTGCCATGTCAGAAGTTTTTTTTTTTTAACTTTGAAAATTAGTATACAGAGATGAGTGTATTAAATTTAAGATATTTACTTAAAGATTTGATTCTTCGTTAAATTTGAAAGATTTGCTTAGAGATTTGGGTTTTTGTTGGTTTAGGATTTAGGGTTTAGGTTTAGCTTTTAGTTCGTGATAAAAGATTTGATTTTGCTATGTAACTTATGTTTATACAAATGATATATAATACCCGTTCTCGGAAGTGTGCTGTGATAACCCGTCGTGATGCGCGGGGGAATAAACCTAGTTATATATATTAAAGATGGTGAAAAAGGAATAGTGAAAATAATATTAATAAATAGATAGAGGCCCATGATATTATATATATATATATATATATATTAATAGTATTCATAGTGTATACATGTCTGATCCATGTAGTGACGTTTTGAAAGTTTAGACTTGGGCTAACATTTTTAACTTTGAAAATTAGTAAACAGAGATGAAAATATTGTTATATATATTAAAGATGGTGAAAAAGGAATAGTAAAAATAATATTAATAAATAGATAGTGGTCCATGATATTTATATATTAATAGTAATGTATATTGTATAGATGTCTGATATATATAGTGACGTTTTGAAAGTTTAGACTTGAACCAACATTTTTAACTTTGAAAATTAGTAAACAAAGATGAAAATATTAAATCTGAGATATTTGCTTAGACATTTGGATTTTATAAAATTTGAGAGATTTACTTAGAGATTTGAGTTTTTGTTGGTTTAGGATTTAAGATTTAGGCTCCAGAGTTTTACGGTTTAGTTCGTGATGAGTGATTTGATTTTGCTTTGTAACTTATGCTTCTGCAAATGCTATATAATACTAATTTTCGATAGTGTACTGTAATAACCCGCTGCAATGCGCGGGGCGAATAAAACTAGTTAAACTCAAAACTCGGTCACAAATCACAATAGTTATTGTGCTTATTCATGATTACGTCCTCATTACGTCAGCACTTTTTTTCCAATCTAACAAATTTTTAAGTTGAAATTAAAAGAGATTAACTTTAATAACATGAACGACCCTTAGAATTGAGGTCTACGAGCCGGAAAAAAAAGTCGTTATGAATTCAAATTTTAAAGTTGGGGTGTTCTAAAAACAAAAACCATTTAAAACCAAAAACTTGACCGTATTCGTAACTGGAAAAACCAAACCGAATTCGGTTCTCAGTTCGGTTCCTAACTATATACGAATTTCAAATTCGGTTTTCGGTTCGATTCCAAGCCGTATCTGAATTCGGAATTTCGGTTTTTTGGTTCGGTTTTTTGATCCAAATTTTTTTAATTTCGGTTTGTTTGGTTTCTTCGGTAAATCAATTAAACCTAGTTCAGATATAAATTTATTATTTTATTAATAACATATAAGATTGATTTTGGTTTATTTGGTTGAATTCGATTTATACAGATTGGTTTGTTCGGTTTTTTAACCGGTTTATTTTGTTTATAATCGGTTTATTCGGTTAAATTAATTTATTCAATTTTTAACTGGTATATTTGGTTTTTAATCGGTTTATTCGGTATTAACCGAAACCAAACCGAACCAATTCTCGATTCGGTTCGGTTTTGGATAAGAAAAAATAAACCGAACCAAACTTCGCTTATCTCCTAGCATATTAACATATTCAATTTCCCTCGTAAGATGGGAGGTTGCCTACATTCACTGAAGTGATTGGAATAATAAAAAATAATAATAAATAAAATAATATGAAAAAACATTGAAATCATAGAGCCGGCCAGACATTTATTGTCCAATCTTATATTTTTGAAAATAATACCAAAATAAAAAGACAACAGAAGAGGCGGTGACTAACAGCAAAATGCAAAATGAATTGTATAAGTTAACTATCTCAATGATTATAGTATTTAAGCCAAGGTTACATTAAAGATTAGGTTCAAGTAAAAAGTGTGAAATTGATGAGAAGGGTGAGAAAAATTGTGAAATTGACAAGTGACATTTCTCTAATTTAATAAAAAAAGTATTTTGGTCATTGTGTTTAAAACTTAAAATCATTGTGTTTAATGCTTCGGCTTATTGTGTTTAATGTTTCAGGTCATTGTGTTTAATTTTTTATTATTGTGTTTAAATTTTTTGTATCATATTTTGGTATTTTGTTGTTGTTTTTATGCATTAAATAAATTGTTCATATTTATTTTTTATGTTTTATGTATTAAAAGTACATAATTGTGTTATTTCATCATTATATTTTTAAAACACGTAATTTTAAAAAACATAAATTGTCTTTATTTTTTGAAAAATACATTTTGGTCATTGTGTTTTATGTTTAGGTCATTGTGTAATATATTCATCATTTTGTTTTATCTTCAAAACATTGTGTAATATACTCATCATTGTGTCTTACATTCATGTCATTGTGTAATATATTCATCATTGTGTTTTATTTTCAGAATATTATGTAATTACTCATCATTGTGTCTTACGTTCGAGTCATTGTATTTTATCTTCATATTATGTAATATACGCATCATTGTGTTTTACGTTCAGGTAATTGTGTAATATACTCATTATTTTGTTTTACGTTCAGATCATTGTGTAATATACACATTATTATGTTTTACATTCAGGTCATTGTGCAATATACTTATAATTGTGTTTTACGCTCAGGTCATTGTGTTATGTTTTTGACAATTTGATTATATCTTATCATTGTTTTTTATGTATTAGATGAATTTGTTTATGTTTTATCGTTATGATTTATATATAAAAAGTACGTGATTGAGTAGTTTTGCATTATTATTTTTAAAGCTCACCATTTTATAAAAAAAATAGTAAGACACAATGACGAACAAAAAGAAACAATCACAAACAAAAAGACACAATAACAGACAAAAAGACACAATGACGCATTACACAAATATCAAAGGTGAAGGAAAACGTAATTTTCTATTTTTTATATAACAATATTATACTCGTTTTAAAGATAAAAAAATGCTTGTTTTTTTGGTGTAGTTTTTTTTAAAAAAAAATAATATCGTATATAAAAGTTATGCCCGTTTAAAAAAATGGGGGAAATATTATAAAAAGTCAACAAAAGTGTCTATGGTTAAAATATCATTCCACTAACTTTTTTAATACAACTTTGATCTTAACCATTAAATTGTAAATCTAAGGCCTATAATCCTTCTCACACTTATCACGAATTTAACCTTTTTTACTATAAATAGAAGAGGCGGTGACTAACAGCAAAATGAATTGTATAAGTTAACTATCTCAATGATTATAGTATTTAAGCCAAGGTTACATTAATTATATATTTATATATCCTAATTTTTTATTTAATTATTTTTTATATTTTACATCAAGAAGATTTTTTTTTGTTAGAATATGGGTTTTTTAGATAGTAAAGAGCTTTCAGATTTTTTTTTTTCAATTATCGTGTTTTCAGGTGAGTTTTAACAATGGTAACGACTTTCTCTTTTTCCGTATCAAAGTCGATAAGAGGAGACAACAACTATTCCAACAAGGGACGTTACGAAATAGCCGTTTAAAATGTGTCACACACTTGTATGTTTTATCACAAAGATGATTATTACTCAATGCCTTAAAACAAGATACATAATTGATCCATACATTGATACATGATACATATATAAGTGGTGCATCTACGATCTACGTACGATTAGTAAGGGCGTTGGCCCTCATAGTTCCCAGGAGGATCATAACTACATATAACAAACCACCAACTGTTACGACACTTAACTCTAGCACAACCAAGATAAACCGAATCACGCCAAACCACTTGCGTGTAGTGACGACACTCGTCACCGACGCAAGAATTTGACTCATACGCGTAGTATTGTTTCTCTCCGACCCACATGTTTACAGCATCAGTTGCAGTGAACTGGTCACCATAACCTTCTGCTAGGTTTTCCCCAAATGGGCCTTCGGAGTGCTGCATGTCACAATCACCGAGCCTATGGTATGCATACCCCAGAGCATACGCTGCCACCGTCGTGTTCCATCTGAGAGGTTGCACCCCGACTTGGGCTCGAGCTTTGTTATGGGGAACAAGGAAGTCTAGCCCTAAACCTTGGTTGTTAGGAACAGCAAGGGCCAAGGAGAGATGAGTAAAGTATGAGATTATTGAGAGAAGAATGGCTAGCAATTTGATCATAATCAGCTTCATTGATGTGTTGGTGGAAATGAAGCATAACACCAATGGGATTACTTGTTTCTCTATATATATTGGATTGATTGTGTACATACTTTTATATTTGTTATTATATTAACTTATATTTTAGAGGAGCGGCTAGAATTTTAAAGAGGAGGCGAAATTAATAGTAAAGTTAATACCAATAAAAATTTTAACCTATCAATCGAAAATTAATCTTATTGAGGAAAAAAAAAGACGGACGGCCGCCCCCTACTCCAACTAAGCTTCACCCTTGAATTTAGATTTCCCCCGCTGCTTGACATATGGCTCATAAGGCTGGCAAAATGGACGGGTTGGGTTGGATTAGATAATGTGTCTAAACAGCTTCAGGTCAGGATGAGTTTATGCAAAATCAGTTTTGGTTAAAATGAATTGTTTTTAAAAAGCATCAATTTGGTTTAAGTCAAAATGTGTTGAAAATAAACAAATTGTCTATTAGAATAATTTTAATGATTTTTTTCTTAGCAAATATGTTATTAATCATTTTTAAAAATTTGAATCTATTGCATTCACATAATTTTAGTTTACACATCTTAATATGTGTTGTATTAAAATGTTACTCATCTCAACTTATTACATGTTATGATATTATCTATTTCAATTCATTATACAATAAGTGTTCACTCAAACCAACTCATATCCGGTGACATATTCACAAATTTTTCAATGGTTTCACTATTTTTATATGCTTCAATTAGATAGAACCTGGCATAAAAATTTTCGAGTTGGTTTGATGGTTTAGGTCTTGTAATATTTATCACGTAATAATAGTGTTATGTATTAAGCCAATAATTAAAAAAACATCGTCATTAAAGAGTTTGGAGGTGTGGAGTGAACGCTCGTTTAAGATTTCTGAGCTCCGGACCAAGCATGAGTTAAGAGGGTGGTGCCTCCTTGCAGAGTCCTAGGGGCAAAGCCCTTGGTTGTGGTCCCTCTTGGGAAGAAATATTGATTTCAAAAATTGATTTTAGCACAATCCTATAGAAATCCAATAATTGATTTTCAAGAATTCTCTAACAAAGATCACTTACCTCATTCAAGTTGGTAAACTGTTGAAGAAAATAACATTAAAGATTTATCCTTAAAAATATTAATTGGTTCACCTTACTTTTTTAGCCTTTCGAAAATACAAAATTCTTACCAAACTTCAAAACGCGGTGGATTCCGATGAACCCACCCATATGTATGTCGATCCGCCCATGTCCATATCTTTTTATTTGGGTGAAGGTTGCCACCTCTAATGGCTAATATTGTCTCAATAGGGTCCATGTGAGGTCTACAGAAGGTTGCGGTCGATCAGCCTTGTATTCCTGATCTTCTCCACATCATTGATATGGCATGTATCCTCGAAACATTGTTTTGAAAATCGGATCAGACCGACTGGTCGTATCATGAACCGGGACTCGGCCGGCGCAAAAGCAGCATACAAACCGCCCTAAAGGGAATTGGACCTCAGTAACATAACCAATTTTCATTGTTTTCAATTCAAAACAAATTTAGAGAAAAAAAAAACACTAAATATTAGCATAGATTTATATATATTTCATTCATGTCACTTCATTTTAACATTTAACAATTATAACATTTAATAAAAGTTAACTAACTTTAGATTATAAAAAAACTTTTAAGTAATTTTAATAAAATACTTAAAAGTCTTTAATTATTTTACTTATTAAACAATTCTTGGGTTGCGTCTAAATTTCTTGTTTGTAACAGTTAAGAAGTCACAAGTTAAAGTTGACGATATAATTTTGCTATGAAATTGTATTTAATAGTATTTAAAGATATAATATTAAATAGATTAATGATTGATAACTCGGAGAAAAAAACACTAAACGGTTCACATGCCTAATGCTTCCAACCCGCTCTAAACACGGACTTCAACATCGTCTATAGCTAAAAGATAAGAATGAAATACCTAAAAATGAGGACTCTCCATTTTTATATCCATGTTACCACAAGAACTTATGCTTTTCATTGCCTTGTTATGTCTGCACAATAATACATGTGTATGTTTTTTATGCATACATACATATACATAGGGGAAGGTTCCCCTAAAAAGTCTATTTTGTCTAAGAAGGCTAAGAAGGATTTTAAAAACTTGAAAACCGACTCAAACAAACCCCGATTGAATTAATTTTTACATCATTAGAACCGGCTTGTCGAACCGTAAAACCCAAACCTTAAATCGTAAACAATAAAGCCTAATACTAAAACCAAATCTTTAAAAACAAATCTTTAACATAAAGATACAACTTAAAAGCTAAAAACCAAGCCCTAAAATCAAAATCAAAATCTAGTTGTTAAAACGAAAACTTAAAATCTAATATTGTAGGGTTAGATGAGAAGGTTCCAATGCCATCGAAATGAGTTCAATCGGAGTTCGTTTGGGTCGGTTTTGGAGATTTTAAAAATCCTTCTTAGCCTTCTTAGGCAAAATATACTTTTTATTTGATCTTTCCCCCATATACATATACATACATATACACACACATGTGCATGTGCATTTGTGTGTATATATATATCGAGAATTGTATAAAGACTATTTTTATATTTATCAAAAGTTCAATAAGACAATTCACAGAGTATACAAGAATGTGAGTATAGCCTATAGCGTGCTAATTACATGTGGTCACAACCATGTTGTCTCTGCTGAGTCGTCTCAGTAGCTAAGACAAGTAGTCGCAACACTAGTCATCACAATGATCATTACCATAATTACCATTGATAATCAATTACAGTTTATTATCATTTTTCATTCAACTTTCATCTTTTGTGTAAATCCAAAGTAACTCACAGTTGTGTTGTGTTTAAATAAGATAAAATAAAACTTTTTCACCATGGGTCTTGTTTAAGTCGGCTACCGGACCCTCATTTATCACTTGGATTCTGCCTAGGCATTGCTTGCAAACCCTCACTAAGCGCTCCGTTGAAGCCCCAAGTTCATTGATGTATGAATTAAAAATTAATACTTGAATAAGCATATATATACTCCAAAATTTATAACGTGTTGATGTTTACCCTAATTTTATTATTATTTTTGCTTTGAAATAAATCTAATTAAATAAAAATGATGTTGAAGAAATTACAATCAACAAAAACGAACACGAAAATAAATAAATTATAAATTTCTGAAAATTTTAAAGTCCATGGGGATTGGGGGCCACTAAGTAATAATATTTTCGCCCATCTTTCATGGCGTTAATTGTTACATGCGCATGCATGCTATAGTATATATAATTCGTATTAACTTTTTAACTCTTTAAGTCAAACACTCGCAATAATTTCTTTGTATAAACCCGTGAATGATGTTAACTGAAAACGTTAGAGGTTGTGAACTTTAACTTTTTTTGTAACGGCTAATTTTTGGATCACTGACGTATTGCTAGAGTATCATCGTATCATCAACAGTTACTACCTGATCAAAAAACCTATAAATCACAAATTCTGGACGAAATTCAATACTTTGAGAAAACATCCTTGTGGGATTCGAATCCAGGACCCAAGGGCGGACCTAGCACTCAGGGGCGGCCCTGAGAAATTGGGTGCCCAGGACGAGTCGGGGAAAAAAGGCCCCTAACGCATTCAAAGCTCCTGACCAAGCAGGGGTCAAGGGGGCCGCGCCCCTTGCGGGGTCCTAGGGGCAGCGCCCCTGGCGGGGTCCAAGGGGCAGAGCCCCTGGTGGCGGTCCCGCTGGCCAGTCAGCGGGCGGGGGTCAAGGGGGCAGCGCCCCCTTGTGGGGTTCGGGGAAACGCCCCGAAACCTAAACGAAATGTCATAAGTTAATATGTTCGGGATTAACTTCCGTATTTTACCTAAATCAGTCATTCAATAATCAGTAAACTGTAAATCCATGGGCCCAATTTCTTGGGATTTTGAATTTCAATTTCTTCTTGAACGTGAGCGTCCATGGAGCCGGTTAGGATAAAGGGCTTTTGAGAAACAAAATGGGCCCATAAATATATTTAACTGAGTTATTTGTTACTCAAACTCGTGTAATACTCGGGTTTATAACCTAATATATATATAAATACATATATAAAAATGTGCCCCTCGAAAAATTGGGCCCGGGACGGAGGTCGGGTTTGCCCCTCCCCCGGGCCGCCCCTGCTAGCACTATTTATGGGGGTTGACCGACCTCCATGAATTTTTTTAAAGTGTTCTATATACGATCTGATCTTAACTGATCCTCATGAAATTTTGATGACACTATTGAAGCTTAATTTAAAACCATTTGGAAAGCAAAACTAATAAAATTAATACCTAAATAACCTAATATGCATTATTTGTGATCTAAATATATCGAATCTTTGACCTAAAGAGGAACAACAACTCTAGTTGGTTTTTGATTTAGTTTACTTTTTTTCATTTTTAATTTTGATAACATGACCCGACCCAATTCGAATCGGTCCAAAAAATGAAATATTTAACGACATACAATCGCCTCAATAAATTTCTAACCTCCATTAAAAAAAATTATGGATCCACCACTGCTAGAACCATTTGATTTATAAGTCTTATTTCAGCACCAAAATACATCTAGGCTAGAAGCCTGAAATGCCTTTAGTCTGAACTTTAGCTAAAACTACTATGACAACATAAGTGACTTACTTTAAATAAAAAAATTTACCTTAAAATATAGGAAGAAATAACACCATTAAATTTAGAATTTTGAAGATTTTTATATTGTTGTGAAAAATAATTAACATACATTAACTTTTAAAAAAAAAAACATTATATTAGAAGACTGGATGCTGAACTTCAAAACGTACGTCAAAATGGTATATTAAGAAATCAATAAAAAATCATGTCACTATAAAAAAAGTGTTAATAGACAAGAAATGTATTTTAAAAAACATATGTTAATATATAATATCTTAATGTGGTTGCGGTATAAATAAAATTTACATTTGAACATGCATCAACTCATTTTTGAATAAAATCCATACCGTATGTAAAAAAAAACAATGTAAAATAGATCTTATTTTAACTCGAATCAGCTTTAAATAGAATTCACATCAAAATGTATACTGATTTGGTTTTGAATAAAGTATACTGAAATGTGGAAAAAATAGGCATGTCACAAAGACATATTAAAGCTTTACGAAAATACAATATCTATCTATATCTATACTTTATAATAAAAGAGTAACAATTTTGTCACTTGTCACCATATCACATCACTAATGTCACATGTCATCTTTCTTATACTACTATTGTCACATGTCAACTCCTTATTATTCCACTTAATTCTCTCTCCTATTAAATAATTATATTCTCTCTTTTATTAAATAAATTATTTATCTTTTTATTATAAAGCACAATTAATATATATATTAATTTGCAAAGATTCTCTCACACACATAATCACTATTCACTTTGAGGGTAAAATCGTAATTTCACCTTTTCACACACACACACACATCACACAAACGCACATCACACAAACGGTGAGCCCCAACATCTCACACACACATACATATATATATATATATATATATATCTAGAGTTTGTATCATGTGAAAACCCAATCTTAGAGAGAAAACCCTTAAACCTTATTTGGGTCGTTGATTTGAAATCTTGAAAATAAACATGTGGTCTACATTAACCCACATTAAAACTGATTTGTTTATCCAAAACCTAATTCTTTATTCAAGTTTAATGTGTACCACATATTTTATTTTCAAAAGTCCAAATCAATGGTCCAGATAGAATTTAAGGGTTTTCTCTCTTATACCGGGTTTTCACAGGATACAAATCCTCACATAATCACTATTCACTACCGCGTCTAAAGATCAAAAGATAGATTTCAATACTTTTCAATTAATTTGAAATTTTCGTTTATAACCCTAAACTTTGAACTCTTATTTTTAAAGCCCCTTTCACTTTACTCACATATTTTTAATGTTCACATGATTTTAACACGTCATTAGGTTATCTGATAAATGTCATAATTATATTAATTTGATCGCAATGGCCTCATGAACGTTTATATAAATTTCTAACCCAAACGGTCACAGAAATTTTGCGCGTTGTTTACATGCCTATAACGCATCCGTACGTTATCGAATATTTGTATCGTTTATATCATTTTGATCGTAATTAGTTCACAAACGATTTAGATAAACCATGAGTATTATATATACTACATATATATACGATTTACATTTAATAATTTTATAATATTTGTATTATTTATAAATTCTACATTTACGCATGGCCTTTTTTTAAGTCTTCTGTAATCATATTGTTTACTATTAAATAAGTTCTTAATCATCAACCCTTAGTTTCAAAGCTTACGTTATAGATGTTGTATAACGTATTTTTGTGCATTTTATTGTACACGATTTTAACCTCATGTTCTGTTGGTTTTTTTTACGTCAGTATATCAGACCTCGCCGCAACGCGCGGGTCCTGTATACTAGTATATATATTAAATTGTAAATAGTTGGGTGAGGAAGAAACACTATTTAAATTTATATTGTTTTTATTGTATGATGTACAACTACCTAATGTTTTGCTACCCATGTCTATTTGGCTAACTCTTTTCTAATGTCAAAACTCTTTATTAATATAAGTTTTTTCAAAAGGCTTCTAGCATAAGGGTATTACACTAAAAAAAAAGTTGCACCTTAAAAGATGAAATGCTTAAAACTGAGCAGGGGAGATGGTTTAATGATTTTTCTGGTTCCCGTTTATGTGGTGTGTATGACCTCACAGTGGTCAAGGTAACCAGACGTAAATGACGTGACCTGATAACCTATTGTTTACACGTTGAGATTCCTTGCCCTTTAAAAAAAATAAATAAATAAAAAAGAACCAAATCAATATTATTCATATATAAACAAAAAAGTAAAAACTTATATTAATATGATGGTTCTATTTAATCGTCTTTCAACGTAGAGATTAGAAGACAAGTTGGATCAAATATAATACGTGATATAATACGTCGCCTATATAAATTCGAATTACCATACGTTTCAACGTCGCCGCAACGCGCGACGGGTTAAAATTACTAGTTAAATTCTAAAATCAAAATTTTTAAAGTAAAAATGTTATATTTTCAAAAAAAACATTGATGTAAAAAACAAGTTATCTTAAAAAATGTTTTTTAAAATAAAATATATTATAAAAGGAGTTTTAAACAATGAGATTTTTATCATCTAATGACATTTTTTAATTTATTTAAAATCTGAAGTAATTAAATGATAGAAAAAGTATCATTTTTGGTCCGTTATGTTTAACGATATTTTAAATTGGGTCGTTGAACTTTAATAATTACAAAAATTATATTTTATATTATTGATTTATAAAAGTTAGTTTTTAATATAATAGAAACTGAAGTTTTTAACGTTAGTTATTTCAAATATATCAATTATTACACATTAAAATGTCATATATCATTTGTATACTGATTAAAATTTTTAATTATTTTTTTATTACTTAAAATATTTATTAATATGTAAATTAATCATTTTATATAAAAATATCGTTTTATAATTGCTAAATTTTCATTACTAAGTATTTAATTTTTATATTAAATCCATGTAATACACGGATTAATAACCTAGTTTTTAATAAATAAAAATAAAAATTGTCAACGAATCTTTTGGTTCTCAACTACCATTAATACTTAGTTACATATCCTTTACATGTGTGTGTGCACCCACGCGTAAGTTTTTTTTCCGAATATTGTTATCTCTTCGTATGGTAAGTTTGTTGCCAGAGGTGAATCATAGCAGTTATTTCCGGAGCTACTTTAGCTAATAATTATGATAAAGTTGTCATTGGCTTGATAATTCAAGAGAACGTCACGATGGGACGAGCCTGCTTCCATTAAATACACAGTAACACTTCCTCATATACATACATATATATATATATATATATATATATTAAAGAATGATAAGTTGTGAACTAATTAATATGACTTAACAGAATATCAGAACTATTTATAAACATGCACAAGTTTTTGATTTTTACTTTCAAACTCCGATGTGCAAATTATGCTTGTTTGTTCTCATTTCTCAATAACTTAATGAATCTTGCTTTAATGTGTGTGTATAAGGATATTCAATTAAATATTATATTAGTTGAGAAATAAGAACATATTTATAGTATAAAGTGTTTTTAACCATAATAGAAGAAGTTATTTGCGTATATCCTAAAATTAAATGACTATATATAGAGGTTGGATCTAATAGAAGGGATTTTTCCCAAAAAAAAAGTATGAATTAATACAAGT
This sequence comes from Mikania micrantha, assembly GCA_009363875.1. Lineage (NCBI taxonomy): Eukaryota > Viridiplantae > Streptophyta > Magnoliopsida > Asterales > Asteraceae > Mikania > Mikania micrantha. The sequence continues at coordinate 63,208 of SZYD01001974.1, forward strand.
TTGATATGTGACATGCTATAAACATAAAAAAAATCTAGTACAAAAAAACAAAATGCAGTACAAAAAGTAAAATTTAGTATAAAAACAAAATTCAATGCAAAAAACAAAAAATCTCTAATAAAAGAATCAAAAAATCCAACACAGAAAAAAATTAGAACAAAATAGAAATCCAATACAAGAAACAAAAATCCAACACAAAAAATCTAGAAACAAAAATTAAAAAATATTAACAAAATATTACAGGATGTGAGTTTTTCTGCCGTCCCTAAATATTAACGAGGATTTTTTACACTCAACTAGAGGTGGGCAAAAAAACAGATCCGGAACCGGTTATACCCGAACCGATGGTTACAAACGGGTCCGGTTTTTTAAACAAATTAAAACCGAAACCAGTTCCACTTGTACAGTTGTACCCGGCCAAAACCCAAACCGGAACTGGTAAAAAATTGGTCGAAAACCGGAACTGAAACCGAAACCGGGTATTGACTTTGTTGACCGAAACTGAAACTGATTGGAACCAAAACCAAAACCGGTTTCAAAAAAAACCCGATTTGCGCACCTCTACACTCAACCATTGTGAGGTTTAGGGTTAAGTGAAACGGGCTTACGGGCCAGAAGAACATGGAAAAAGTCTGTTACCGACCCATGGCCCATGGGTATGTAATTCGTTCGAAACAGTAAACAAAGTGATAATCACACTCTAGAGTCTAGACAATCAACTGTCTCGTCACTTTATATGGTTTATCTCTTGTGATGTGAGTATAATTCCAATACTTCAGTTAGAAAATAATTTTTTTTCTAAGTAATGATATTTTTTTAAAATAAAAATATCATATAAAATATATATTTTTTATGTTTTTAGCAAAATTTTATTCGTATTTTATTTGATTGAACACTAAGATTATAAGTTTGTGCCGTCATTCGTTGTAAGCATCCATTACCAACTTTATATAAATTGCTTCCATATTGCACTAATTATAAATAAAATGGCAACTAGTTATAAATAAAATGGTGATAATTTCTACTGGTGAAAAGTAAAACGGTTTTCTCACTCATACATTTAAATTTTATTTAATAACAGTCGATCGACTGATATGTTATTAAAGAAAAACTTGTATATTACGTATCACCTAGACATGATTACATAAATGTTAATCTCCTTTCCAACTTGTTAAAGGATAAACTTAAATGATCTTAATTTACCTATTTATACATGGTGTTCTCAAGAAAAAAGAAAATAGTGAAAGAAGAAAAAAAAATTCTTGGTGAAAGGTTATCTCTTTACCTACCTAGATTTTAGGAACATAATTTAGCTAAAAACCAAAAGTTTCTTAAAATTAACATATTCACCTCCTCTATGTTGTTAGACTATTATATCATAAAATTCATGAAATATGATCTCATGATTTATGACTACTTGTATTATATATGAATCATGACCCATATTTTTCTGATTGCCATTGGCATCTAAACTATATAATATATGCAATTCATATTAGTAATATTTAAATAATAATAATATGTTTAATAAACAAATAATTTGATATTTTTTTTTAGTTTTTTGGTGGTTAATGAAAGTTATTTGTTGTCAGTCAACAAAAACATGTGAGTTTTAATGCCAGTTTTTGTTGCTCAATGAAAGCATCTTATCTGTTAGTAAACGAAATTAAGCGTGTATTTTGATATTCATCTATTTAAGAAATTTTTTTAGTCTTATTTTTATGAATTATATTTTTATGTATACGTTTGGTTTGTCCTTCTTGGTACTATGGTTTTGTATCAATGATTTTTAATATTACACGCTTATGTTTGGTTTTTTGTTTTTGGAAAGTGACAGTCATTTTTGCAACAATGTCCAGTTATTGTTTTACAACAGATTGACAAATGTTGTGATTATTTTCTTTTTGTCTGTATCTTGATATTTGTAAAACTGTAAAAGTGTTATTGTGGTTGTGATCAAGTAGCTATCTTGACATTGTAGTATGAACAACCCTTTTACTTTCAAACTTTAGTTGCGAAGCATCATGTGACCTGATTTTTATGACAATTTTATTTTTATTATTATATTTGAAATCTTGTGCTTTGAAGATAATTTTATTTTTATTATTATATTTGAAATCTTGTGCTTGAAGATATATGACAATTAACATCTTTTATCTAAACTTTAATATTTGGGATCATATTCTTCTTGTTTGATACGAAGCTAAAAATAGAATGCAATATGAGGTGAGGTGAACTAGTTGGTATCTAAATTGAATATTTAAGTCAACTTATGATATGTAAATGGAATATATCAGTCAACCGACAGACTTAAATAATTAACAACGAACTACTTGAACGTATTATTACGTATCCATTTTATATACACACCTTTTTATAATATCTTTTGAACACCGGACTGTTATAAACAATTATGTCATGTGTAGTGGTAAACCCCTCACTCCACGTAGGCGTCATGTACGTAAATGTAACGACAGGTTTTAGACGGTCACAAGCATTTTTTTATATCACGAAACGAGGCTCCGATTTCAAGATACACTGTGTCGAATATAGCATTAAATAAGAGATCAAATATTTTGAACTCTTCAGGTCTTGAAATTATAACCATTGGAAAGAGATCGCAAAATCGTGAACGTGGGCAAAAACGGCGCGTAAAACGGAGTTCGTATGCTCCCGGAATCGCGAAAACAAAATCAAAATCTGCTCGATCAGAATTCATTCTGGGTCAAATATATTCGATTTACAGGCGATTTAAGGTGATTTTCTACCATCTAATAAGTGTTTTGAAGCCATTCAAACGTACGGATCGAGCTAGGGATCGTTTCTACAACTCCTGATCATCGTTTTCATTCGAAAAATCCGTTCAAAAGGGTAACGATTCGATCTCTCTTACTGATTTGATAGTATATGGATTATATCTGGTATTAAAATAGTTATGGGTGTTGATTATTGCCTAGATAACGGCTAGGAATAATTAGAAACGAAGAACTCGATATTTTAACGGTGAAATCTTGGTTTTGAGCCGTTATAATGTCCGGTTGTCATGAAATCCATATCATTGTGATTGATAACTAGTAGGATGATTAAATAATGATTTTGATGACTCTGAATCATTCTATGAAATGATAGATTCAATTCAAAGGCTTGATCAAATGTTGAGATTTGAAAGTTAATGATTTTGGCATAAATATGCTAATTATAAGTGATGACTTGACTTCTAAATGCCACATAGTAATAAATGAGATTCAAATGAGTTTGAATTAGATGTATGGGTGTTGGGTGTATTGAAACTAGTTGTATACGTGTGATTTGCAACTAGGTGTTGGTGATGGGAGTCAAGAGGCAAGTCATAGAAGTGGAAAATAAGTTGTAGAAAGTGATCAACCATTTGAACAAGGTAAGTCACCTGTTACTTTTGAGTTTGTTTAACGTTGTGAAAATGAATCACAATTATTGTGATCATGTGAACAAAACTCAATTGGTGATCCACATGGATATAAACCATGTGTTGAATGTGATATAGTGATGACCTACAAGTGTGTAGGCATTCATGTTTGCTTTAATTGATATATAATTCACATGAGTGTGGATAATGTTGTTGAAAGTATGTTGAAATGGTTCACTTGAATGTGAACAAAGGAGGTAGTGGACAACTTAGTTGATCTACAATGATGTAGACAACTGTTTGTTATACATAAGTATAATTGGTTCACTTGGATGTGAACAAATTGTAATTGATTTACCTTTATATGATTCAAAGGTGTGTGAACATATGTAAGGGTGATAGACCTTATGTTGAATTTGAAGTTAGACACTAATATATGTTATTTGGAATCACAATTATGTGACTATTTGTTGTTTGTGTCTAATGTTGACTATATGTGTACATAACACATGTAGTAAACTTTGTGTTAGTGGATTCTTAAGGGTGAGAATATATTTATATTAGTGAAAGTTTGAGTAATTCACAAAATTGTGAAAACTCAATAAGACACCTAAGTGTGTTGTTTTGAATTTAATAGTGTGACACATGTTTGATAAATAGAAAGAATGGTTATTGATGATCTACAATTGTGTAGACAGTTCTGGTTGATTCACTTGAGAGTGAACAATCATTGTGTTAAATGTACTTAAATGATTCACATATATGTGAACATATGAATTGGGAGTATATTTTATGTAAACACAAGTGAATGTGTTCAAATTGTGTGTAAGTTACCTATTTGATTGAACTTGTAGTTGTAGGACAGGATGAGTTCACACTACAAGTAGTTGTGCATTTAGCACATATACATGATTTGTTGAGTTGGTTGAAATTAATATAAATGATTGTGGTTATTATGGTTGAAAGATTCACAAGGTGTGTGAACAAGTGGTGATCTACAGATGTGTATATGTTAAATTGGAAATATGCATGCTTTGATTCACAAGGTGTGTGAACATAAGACTTGCAATTCCAATGTAATTGATTCACAAGGTGTGTGAACAAATGTTTAATTGGTAATGTGCATGCTTTGATTCACAAGGTGTGTGAACATAAGACTTACAATTCCAATGAAATTGATTCACAAGATGTGTGAACAACTATTGAATTGGTAATGTGCATGCTTTGATTCACAAGGTGTGTGAACATAAGACTTGCAATTCCAATGTAATTGATTCATAAGGTGTGTGAACAAACGGTGAATCGGTAATGTGAATGCTTTGATTCACAAGGTGTGTGAACAAAAGGTGATCTACAAATGGGTAGGCATTAAATTGGCAATATGCATGCTTTGATTCACAAGATGTGTGAACATAAGACTTGCAATTCCAATGAAACAGATTCACAAGGTGTGTGAAAAAAGATGACCTACAAGAGTGTAGACATTTAAAATTCAAGAGTCAAATTGTTTAATTTTGACTTTTGGGAAATATGATGCACAATTGGAGTTTTGTGCGCACATGTATGTGTGGTGTTAAATTATAATGATTGTGCATGAATGGGTGATTCATGGGTATTTAGGTGGAAACAACCCATTAGTAAATTGTTTTATATGTGATTGAATGTTGTTACCAAATTATATTTAGGACATCATTAGTGTATCCATATGGTGTTATGGAATACACTTGGTGAAATAGTGGGGTAAACTTACTTAGTTTTAACGAACTAATGGTGAATTAAATGTGATGTTTACAAGTACAAAAGAGTAAGGTGAACGACAATGGTGATCGGGATCGAACAAAAAGATTTGAGTGGTGAATTGAAATTAACTTGTTATAAGTATGTGGATATACTTAAACATGTTTTAATGTTTAAATGATTAAAAATGTTGGTGTTTACAAACAAAACACAGAAAGTTTTATGGGACCTAAACAAAAATCTTAATTAGATGTTTTAAATGTTCGAATGGGACATAAAGTAACATGGGTGTTACAGTAAACAACTAACATCAGTTCACGTTGTCACACCCCCAAATTCCCACTTGTGGTGTCAGTCCACGTGGGTGTGACGTGGCCAGGATCACAGCTCATGCACATATAGAACGACTCTACATGAGTTATACAATCACACAGTTTTATAAAACAAACAAGTTTTCAAATAAAGCAGCGGAACGTTTATAACAAAAGCAGCGGAAATGTAAATTGTTACACAGCGGAAAGTAAATAGTTTTAAACACTACATAGTTTGATTGTTTCAAATGTAATCAATGCACACAAAGCCTAGGACATGAATCTATATGCCATACAGACTCCTTAGTGCTTCCTTGTGTGCATCCTAGCGTGTGCTCCATTTAGTTACCTGATAATACATGCGAAAAGTGTCAACTAAAAAGTTGGTGAGTTCACAGGTTTAGACAGATTGAAAAGTAAACAGATATATATACTGGGCATGTTAAGTTTAGTTGTGGATCTACGATCCGTGGAGTGTGTCAGTTCATCTTACCGAAACTCGACTGTTCCCGTTTGCCTCCGCGGGTCATCGCTGAACCCGACATCAACATCGAAATTACACACGTTATGACCTCCAGTCAACATTGGTGCCGAGTGGGGCTAGTCAAACCCAGTAGCACTACGTAATTACGACTCGTTTGTGATACAACTAACGGTAAGGATAAGTGAGGACTTTAAGCGATAATAGTTACACTCGAAAATGGTTTTCACAACATACCAATACTATATCTAAAACAGTTGCATAGTATTCTCACCCCAAAGTTAAGTAAAATAGTTAAAGAGTAAAGTGGGGCTGTAAACTCACCTGATTTTGTGTGATGCGTTCGTACGTGAACGGAGTAGCTCGCCGGCTAATAGAGTTACCTATATCACATAGGTGTTGTAAGTTTGTGTTTACATACACGTGGGTCTCACAGGACCGTGTTGGTGTTCAACAACTTCAAGTTGTTATGTGGGTCGACTTGACCGTGCTTGACCGTGCTTGACCGTGTAAATCGTGTTTGACCTAACGACCCGTTGGTGACGGTTTTTGATCAAGTGTTCGTGTAACGTGCGGTTTAGTGTCGTGTGGTGTGTGCGGATACCAGAATCACTTTCGTGAGAAGTTTCTAATTCAGGAAAGTTTCTAATTTAGGCAAGTCATGTAAAAAGTTATATTCCGTTTATCCTAGCATGCATATTTATCCTAAGTGAGCATGTTATCACATAGCACATAGTTACACTTAGCCGATTTAGCACGTTTTGCGCGTAAAAGTTACTATAATTAGAAAGTTACTAAAATAAGCAAATGTGACAAAGTCTAGATACAAATCTCGTAATAATATCATCATCTTAGTTCTAAATAGACATATAACCATAACCGTTATGACTAGCATGCTCCTATTCACAAATTTGTAGAATAAAGTTACTATTTATAGTAACTTGTGATAAAACACATTTTTCAACCATTTTAGGACATAAAATCATTTATTAACATCATAGCAAGTTTAACTAAGCATACTAAACATGCAACATCTTCCAAATTCATCATTTCTAGCAAGCTTGAAATAAAAAGTTTCTATTTATAGCAATATTCATGAATATCCTAATTCTAACAATTCTATCCCTTCAAATGCATCAATAACATCATCTAACATGTTTCTAAGCATAAATCAAAGATTAAATCACATGCATTTGATCATTTCATCAAAAATCACCATTTTACAATGTTAAAGTTTCCATTATTAGCAATAATCACCAAATGATCATTCCTTGACAAAATCAATCACTCTAATCCATGTAGATCTTTTCAAATATCATTTCTAATAACATTTTACCATCAAACATCATCTAAAACAATGTGGATCGTACATGCATGTTACTAGAAATACCCATTTGTGACCAAATCATCAACATGCACATTGACATAATCATGGGTCGTCATAGAAACTCATTTAATCAATCTAGATCATCAAATAGCACAAAAACATCAACAAACCCAGATTCAAACAAATAAAATTCGTGCATGTGAAGATCTAGTGTGTGTATGCAAGCTTTGGTCCTTGCATGTGGGTTTGTGTGCGTTGCATGTGTGTTTTATGCTACATAGTCTCAAGATCTACCTTCCGAGGCTTCAAACGTGTTGAGATGGTGAATGAGCAGCCTCTCGAGTTCCTGGAATCCTTCTCAAGGTCGTGCAAGTGATAGTGTTGGTGATGAAAAGCTTCAAACCTTCTTCTAAGTTCCCAAAGCTCTCAACAATGGCTTTCTCTAGGTTTCTAGTAGAGATTATGGGCTGGTAGGGAGGTTAGCAGGTGATTCTTGGGGGTTTAAAACGAGTTAATGGCGTCTAAACTTGGCTAAAATGATTACACTAGGCTAGACATGATTTTTGTGGCAACCAAGAAGATTTTCAAGATTTTTATCAGCCAGGCGTAACGCCTGACGAGAGGCGGGAAGGCCAGGCGTATCGCGCGGGTGAGGCGGCATCCGAGGCATTTCCATGCCTCGCGCGCATCGCCTAGGTCAAGTAGTTGGGTCAGGCGTATCGCCTGGACCCTTGGCCAGGCCTAACCTGGCCCATTTTCATGTTTTGGCCCATTCTACGCGTATTTCTCGATTACGGACATCGTTTACAGGCATATGAACATCATTTCTCCTATTTTAGGTTCCTTAGAACCTAAGTGTTGTGCAAGTGGGCTGTGGTTTGATCCGTTCACCAATGTTCGTTATTCAAGACACGTGCGAGTGTTGTGCGATAATTCCTCGAATTATCGGTGTGTTCGGTCTGTCGTGCCACGTGTCACACTAAATAAAATTATTCTAGTGCCACGTATGAAATAATAATACACATTATTATTAAAATAATATAAATGCTGACCTGGAGATTGCGAGGTGTCACATCATCCCCCAGTTAATAGGAATTTCGCCCCGAAATTCAGTTTGTGTTGCTAGTGTTAGTCTGATCGGAGAATAAGTGAGGGTATTTCTTTTTCATCTGGTCCTCTCGTTCCCAGGTGTATTCTGGTCCACGTCGTGAGTTCCATCGTACCTTAACTATTGGTATGCGACTAAGTTTCAACTTCTTGATTTCCCGGTCCATAATTTCCACCGGTTCCTCAACGAAGTGAAGTTGTTCATCAATCTGGATTTCCTCTAAAGGAATTGCGAGCGTCTTATCTGATAAGCATTTCTTGAGGTTTGACACGTGAAACACCTTGTGTACACTACTCAATTCATGCGGTAGCTGTAGCTCGTAGGCCACGGGGCCTATCCGTTTAGTGATCTCGAACGGTCCTATGTAACGAGGGTTCAACTTTCCCCGCTTCCCGAATCGGATCACTCCCTTCCAAGGCGAGACTTTAAGGAGTACTCGGTCTCCCACTTGGAATTCTAAAGGTTTACGTCTTTTGTCGGCATAGCTTTTCTGTCGATCCCGAGCTGCTGCCATTCTGTTACGTATCTGCACGATCTTTTCTGTTGTTTCGTGCACAAGTTCGGGTCCGGTCAGTTGGCTTTCGCCAACTTCTGCCCAACAGAGTGGTGATCTGCACTTACGTCCGTAAAGTGCTTCAAACGGTGCAGCTCCAATGCTGGTGTGATAGCTGTTATTATATGAGAACTCCACCAGGGGTAGGTGGGTCTCCCAGCTGTTCCCGAAGTCGATTACGCATGCCCGAAGCATGTCCTCCAAAGTCTGGATGGTTCGTTCACTCTGACCATCTGTCTGCGGATGATAAGCCGTGCTCATATCCAACCTCGTCCCGAGTGCCTTGTGTAAGGACTTCCAAAAATGCGCCGTAAAACGACTGTCTCGGTCAGATATTATCGAGACTGGGACTCCGTGTCTGGAAACGATTTCCTTCAAGTAAATTCGGGTTAGATTTTCCAACTTATCGGTTTCCTTAATCGGTAGAAAGTGTGCCGATTTCGTGAGTCGGTCTACAATAACCCAGATGGTATCGCAGCCACTTGCTGTCTTCGGCAGCTTGGTGATAAAATCCATGGAAATCTGTTCCCATTTCCATACCGGAATTTCCGGTTGTTGAAGTAACCCTGACGGTTTCTGATATTCGACCTTGACCTTAGAGCAAGTCAGACACTTACTCACATAAGTTGCGATTTCCGACTTCATGTTAGGCCACCAGTACGTTATCTTCAGGTCGTGGTACATTTTGTCAGAACCTGGATGCACTGAGTATCGGCTCTTGTGAGCCTCATCCATCACTACTTCTCTCAATCCCCCGTAGTGTGGAATCCAAATCCGATCCATCAGATAGTAGGCTCCATCGTCTTTCTATTTCATTTGTTTATCCATACCCCGCATGGCTTCAAGGGTAAGGTTTTCCATTTTCAGAGCTTCTTGTTGTGCGAGTCGAATCTGATTAGGTAGCTCAGAGTGAATGGTTAGTTGCAGTGCACGTACGCGTTTGGTTGTTTCTTTCCTGCTCAACGCGTCAGCCACTACGTTGGCCTTTCCAGGATGATACTTGATTGCACAATCATAATCGCCTATTAGCTCGACCCATCTGCGTTGTCTCATGTTTAGCTCCTTTTGGTCGAATATGTGTTGTAGGCTCTTATGATCGGTGAAAATTGTGCACTTGGTGCCGTACAGATAGTGTCGCCAGATCTTCAGTGCGAACACTACGGCTCCCAACTCCAAATCATGGGTTGTGTAGTTCTTTTTATGCACTTTCAGTTGTCGTGAAACGTAAGCAATAACTTTCTCACGCTGCATCAACACACAACCGAGTCCTTGTTTCGATGCATCACAATACACTACGAAGTCTTCACAGCCGTCCGGTAGTGATAAGATCGGTGCGCTGCATAACTTCTGTTTCAATAGGTCGAAAGCAGCTTCTTGTTTTTCTCCCCATTCAAATTTCTTATCTTTGTGCGTAAGGGACGTCAATGATTGTGCGATCTTCGAGAATCCTTAGATAAATCGCCTGTAGTACCCGGCCAATCCCAGAAACTGTCGCAACTCAGTCGGAGTCTTGGGTGTTGTCCAGTTCTTGATTGCCTCAATCTTGGCTGGGTCTACGTGGATTCCCTTCTCGTTCACCACATGTCCAAGAAACTGAACTTCGCGAATCCAAAAGTCGCATTTGGAAAATTTCGCGTATAGTTGTTCCTTCTTCAGTAGTTCCAAGACACGTCTTAAGTGTTCGGCATGTTCTTCTTGAGTCTTGGAATATATCAGGATATCATCAATAAATACGATTACGAATTTATCGAGATACGGCTTACACACCCGATTCATGAGATCCATGAATACTGCCGGTGCGTTAGTCAACCCAAACGGCATAACCAGAAACTCGTAATGTCCGTACCGTGTCCTGAAGGCTGTTTTCGGTATATCCTCCTCTTGTATTCTTAGTTGGTGGTAACCGGATCTTAAATCGATCTTCGAATAGTAGCTCGACCCTTGCAGTTGGTCAAACAGATCATCTATCCGAGGTAAAGGGTATCGATTCTTGATCGTTACCTTGTTCAGCTCCCGGTAGTCGATGCACATATGGAATGATCCGTCCTTTTTCTTCACAAACAGGACCGGTGCTCCCCAAGGTGAGAAGCTTGGCCTATAAATCCTTTATCTAATAACTCTTGTAGCTGATTAGACAGTTCTTGCATTTCAGTAGGAGCCAATCGGTATGGTGCTTTGGCTATTGGTGCTGCTCCTGGTGTTAGATCTATCAGGAACTCCACTTGTCGCGGTGGTGGTAGTCACGGTAGATCATCAGGAAAGACTTCTGGGAAATCGCGAACAACAGCGATGTCCTCAATCTTCCGTTCCTTCTTTGGTTGTTCAGTGATAAGGGCCAGGATAGCCGTGTATCCCTTTTTCAAATATTTGCTTGCCTTCATGCAGGACATGATGTTTAACGGTATTCCGTGCCGTTCCCCTTGGATTGAGATCTGCTCTCCACTTGGCAACGTAATTCGTACAATCTTCTCATTGCACACAATCTCAGCATGGTTTGCAGATAGCCAATCCATTCCAATCACCACGTCGAAGCTCCCGAGAGTTACCGGCATCAAGTCAATCGCCAGTTGGTGGTCCGCTAACATCAAGACACACCCTTTGATGACGTGCTGCGTCTCGATTAGTTTACCGTCCGCTAACTCTACGGTGTACTTATGGTCTAGTGGTGTTGGGGTCATATTAAGCAATTTACTAAAGTCGCTAGAGATAAAACTCCTATCGGCACCGATCGAATAATATACTAGCATAGACATTATTTAAAAGAAACATACCGGCGACGACGTTGGGGTCATCTTTAGCTTCTCCCGAGCCAATCACAAAGGCTCGTCCCTTTGCTGCACCTCCACCACCCTTTTTCAGTTGCGGACAGTCCCTCCGCATGTGTCCCGGTTTACCGCCCTTGAGAGTGTTTTTGATTGTTATTGTTGTTGTTAAGGTTGGGGTTTGATCGGCATTCTTTGCTAAATGCCCGTTTCTGCCGCAGTTGGTGCACTTGACCCTTTTGCACGGGCCGAAATGATGAAAGTTACAAGTGTTGCATTTTGGGCTGTTGCCCTGATATCCCCCTTTGCCTTGAGTGCTTGGTTGGGTGGCAGTAAAAACCTTTGCAGGTGCTGGTCGATGCTGGGTTGGGTGCTAAGGTGAGAAGGTTCGGTTATTGCCTGGTTTCCCACTTCCGCTTGGGTTCCTGAGGTTTCAGATGTTCACCCCCTCTTAGGCAATGTCCCTTGGGCTACCGCCTACCGCCTGTCTGTCAACTTGTGTGCCAAGCGAAATAGTGGTTGGATGGTAGAGAGATCAGAAGCAGTCACCATACTTTGGATTTGCTCGGGCAATCCACTGATGAATTGCTCGATTTTCTTGTACTCCGGTGTCACCATTGCCGGGCATAGCTTGCATAATTCATGAAATCGAGTGCAGTATTTTCTCGATTTCCGATCCCACCATTTTGTGCACCAAAATTCTTCTCTCAAGCTCCTGATCTCGTCACGTGGGCAGTATCTCTTCGTGAAGCATTCTGGTGAATTCCTCCCACGGGATAGTGTTTGCAGTCTCAAGTCCGAGAGTTTGGACATGTGTATTCCACCAGGTGAGGGCAGGTCCCTCAAGAGTTCCGGTAGCGTACTTTACTCGTTCTCCTCCGAGCATTCGGCCATAACGAAGACCGATTCCAGCTTCTCAATCCCGCGGAGCAGTCCCACTGCTCCTTCTGTACTTGGAATTTGTGAGGGTGGCAACTCAGGAAGGCTTTAAACGAACTCCCTTGCCGCACTCCCTTGAGATCCGTTATTGGTGTCACTTGTATCGCTGGTGTGACGGTTTGCCTCGTATTCAGCAAGCACTTTGTTGACTTTACGTTCGACCATCATGTTGATTCTTGCCTTTTCGGCCTTGCGTTTGAGGTTGCGGGCGTTGGATCCTCTTCCAGACATGATTCTATATGGAAGGGTTAGAATGTTAGTTAGCATGAGTTAGAGTGTTAGCCAATCGTTATGTCAGGAGTTCAGGTCAGATGTTATGTAGCAATCAACCATAGTCAAATACAACAATTAAAGCAAACATCATTTTCATTAATAGTAATAGCTTTGAAAGTACAATAATTTCAAAAGGAGGTACTACTACAAAAGTTTTCCTATGAGCACATCCCGCTCATCTGAGAATACAAAGCAAAATAACTGAAAGGAATAAAAATACTGAAATAGGAAATCTAACTAGACAATCGTGGAGTGTGAATCTCCACTATCGGCAGGACCATCATCGTCCTCCTCCTCGGGATCCTCGTCAAAATCTCCTCTCTCGAGGTCCTCCGCCTCGAATTGGGGCTCTGGCTCAGGCTGTTGTTCCACCACCAGGAACTATTCGACCCATGCATTTAACATGGCATCGCTGGCCGGAATCATGGCCTGGTTCTCTTCATTGGCGACCTCCACGGCTGCCAACCATCCATCGTGTCCATGTGTCACTGCGGCCAAGAAATCCTGCTGCTCCTCGAGCGACGTAGTCCTGTCACGGATGTCCGTGACGTCAGCTGCGACCTCCTCCTGTCGTTGGATCGCGTCCTGAGTCCTGGCGACAAACCCATCCTGCGTCCCCACGACGCGTGCGAGTTTCTCCTCTAGCTGCCACCCACGGCTCTGGAGACGCTGATTATGCTCCAAGAGGTCACTAAATCCATCAGTCATTATGCGTAGCTGACACGACTCTCACGTCTGTATCGCGAGATCAATGCGGGGAATGCCTGCTCCATAGGCATGCCAATAGGTGGTAAAGGGGTGGGCCAGTGGATGCGTCGCCTAATAAGGGCAACTTAGGGTACTTTCTCTTCCCTCGCCCAAACAGCAAGGGTAGTGGGATACCAGTCCCATGGTCCCCTACTACTCGAGGGTCGGAGCCTCTTGGACTCCTGAGCATGTACCTGCTCCACCATATCCCGGATCCTCTGCTTATCCCCCTCGGTAAGCTCGTACTCATACGGACGCTTCTTCGAGTCCTTCCCGTCCTGGTCTTTTGTTGTTATCCATTCCTGGCGTTCAAATCAAATAAGTAACAACATATAATAACATAAAATTATTGTTGTGCAAATTTCTGGTGTAGTGTCTAGTGTAGAGTAGTGGCTATAGTCTAAGTTCACTACAATGCAAACCTAGTTCTCTATAACCAAGGCTCTGATACCAGTCTGTCACACCCAAATTCCCACTTGTGGTGTCAGTCTACGTGGGTGTGACGTGGCCAGGATCACAGCTCATGCACATATAGAACGACTCTACATGAGTTTATACAATCACACAGTTTTATAAAACAAACAAGTTTTCAAATAAAGCAGCGGAACGTTTATAACAAAAGCATCGGAAATGTAAATTGTTACACAGCGGAAAGTAAAGTTTTTTAAACACTACATAGTTTGATTGTTTCAAATATAATCAATGCACACAAAGCCTAGGACATGACTCTATATGCCAGACAGACTCCTTAGTGCTTCCTTGTGTGCATCCTAGCGTGTGCTCCCATTTAGTTACCTGATAATACATGCGAAAAGTGTCAACTAAAAAGTTGGTGAGTTCACAGGTTTAGACAGATTGAAAAGTAAACAGATATATATACTGGGCATGTTAAGTTTAGTTGTGGATCTACGATCCGTGGAGTGTGTCAGTTCATCTTACCGAAACTCGACTGTTCCCGTTTGCCTCCGCGGGTCATCGCTGAACCCGACATCAACATCGAAATTACACTCGTTATGACCTCCGGTCAACATTGGTGCCGAGTGGGGCTAGTCAAACCCAGTAGCACTACGTAATTACGACTCGTTTGTGATACAACTAACGGTAAGGATAAGTGAGGACTTTAAGCGATAATAGTTACACTCGAAAATGGTTTTCACAA
>SZYD01001975.1:0-44500 GCA_009363875.1 Mikania micrantha
AAGTTTTTCTTGTTTTTCATATCTTGATACCTTCTTTCAAAAAGGAGCAACCTAGGTGTTTATATGGATTAATTAGGGGCAAGATGGTGTATTTTAGAAATCTTGGGCCAAGGGTAATCTATTTTCAAGCATCGTGCTTTTAAAATTTCTTTTGCATGCATTAGGTTGCTCTGAATGCAAATGACAATTGCAATAGGTAAAAAAATTAGTAACTTGTTTTTATTACCATGTTAGCTTGTTGAGGTAAACACATCAACACATTAGAAGCTGTCCAAAAAGGTTAGCTTTTGCATTTGTTGTCTTTAGCTTTCTTTATAGGATATTCACATGTAGAATGGTTGTTTGAAAGCTAGTGCCAATATGACAGTTAAAATAGTAACCTTTCATTAAGTTAAGCGTAGTTTGGTTGGGTGCCAATATGACAGTTAAAATAGTAATCTTTTCAGCCCCATTTCGGTTTTAGCTAATGTTTTGATTTAACCCGATTGAGATGGGGTCATAGGTAAATGGATCAAGTTACCACCTCTAGGTAAAAATCAGCTTACTATTAAAACCATTTTAATATTCTTGGGTATTATAATTTTGCAGGCACGTCTTGATTCTTTAAAGGCTACATCATTTCAAAATCCAGTTGTTCCAAAACAACACTCACCAAACAACTTATACTTCAAGCACGATCGATCCAAAGCTTGACCATGAACTAATTGTGCCCCAAACAACTTAATACTTCAAGCCAACGAACCAAGAAGATTTATCCAATGTTTAATCATGGGCTGATCATGGTCAATATCGCATATACTATTATTTTACCAAATAAAACTTGATCGATTCATAGTTTAGCAAATGTTGGTTGTGGTTCATAAACATACGAAGTTAACAATTGTCATTGGTATGGTAATTGTTGATGCGTGACTTGACTGCTGATCAACCATATAACGGTCAAGTCACTTTAATGTACTTAGTATATGTCACATACATGACCTATGCACTAAAACATTAATTGCGTAATTCCAAAACTCATTATGTATTTCATTTGACAATGTGTCATTTAAACCCTTTCCAAATCTCGATTTAGCATATCGTTATGTCACGTCACACTTAAAAGAAGTCAACCCACAATTGCATACAACTCATCTCCGAAAAAATGTAACATGCTTCTTATTTTAGTTGCATCTGATCATTATCACATAACATTGAATAATATACCAACGCTACGTGCATCAGCAACCTTCAACCTTATAGCCTACATGAATAGTAGTATATTTTATACTTTTGTGATGCATGTTCTTTACAAAGATACCAAGGATGCTTGTAAATAAGTTTTAATTATATAAAATACGTCAAAATATAAAAAGAAAGGAGATTTCTAAAAAATTACCTAACAATTTAATTAAAAAATTCTTATAGATGAGCCAAAATAATAGTCTTTTAATCACTGTTTTGAAAACCGGACCGGACCAGTCGAACAGGCAACCGGTGGGTGAACAGGTCCGGTTAGGGGTTCTGGGCCGTTTTGGGCGAACCGGTGGTTGAACCGTTTTTTTAATTTATTTATTTTTTTGATTATATATATATATGGGGAGGTTCAAATGAGAACTATTTAAATTTAAGAACTAAAAGAACCAATTTTAGCCACAAGTTTAGAATGGTATAAAAGTAACATTCACTATTTTAAAAGGAAATTACTTTTATACCCTTTAAAATATGTGGTTCAAAATTAGTTTTTATGGTTATTTGATATTTAATGGTTCTCAATAGAATAAGTTCCTATATATATATATATATATATATATATATTTATACAATGTTTATAAAATCATCTGGTTCTTAAATCCGGTCCAAACTGGTCGGACCTCTGACCGGTAAGGAGACCGGTTCGATGTCCGGTCCGGTTCTGAAAACATTGATGGAGATGAGATCAAAAGATAGTGGTTTTAAAAAGTGCGCCCGAGTCTAAGCGCAAGGCGGCCTCAGGTGCAAGGGTCATCACTTCTAGCCTAAGGTGCACAATGTACATAAGCAGATGAAGATGCATGTTTGTTACCGTATAGAGGTGGACAAATCAGGTTTTTTTTGGAACTGGTTCCGGTTTCAGTCAACTGGTTCGGGTTTTGGCCGTTCGGTTCGAGTTTTGCCAGGTAAAGGTGAAAACCGGTTCCGATTTATCTGAGAATCCGGAACCGCCTGTACCCATTTGTTTCGGGTATAACCGGTTCCGGTTTCAGTTTTTTGCCCACCTCTATTACCGTATATGATTCTTCCTTTGATATCTTTTACCTTTTTCCTCAACTAAATTACATTTTCTTCTTAATGTTATAGTTTTTCACAAATTTGACCTTCAATTTTTTTCTTCAACTAAATTACATTTCCAGAAAAACAATAATAAAAACCTATGAGAAATACAATATATATATATATATTCCATGCTTTTCGCATACAAAAATCTAGGGGTGTTCAGTTTTCAAATATAACTCAAAAAAATCGAAATTCAATTCGATTTCAATTCGAAAAACACAAGGTCAAAACTCTATTCGAATTGTCATATTCGAATTCGATTCGTAGTATAATATCGAATTTCGAATTTCATATTTTTAATTCAATTCGAAATTCGAATTTAAATTATTTATATATTTTTATTTTATAAGCACAAATAGTTACTATATTTAAAAATTAGCACTTTTTTAGATGGTTTATTTTATAAAAACTGAAAAACTACTACACAAATGTCAATTTAATTATAAAATACTCATTATTTCAACACATTTAAATACGTTAAACCTGAACATTCACAACAAAAACGTTAATCGTAAATCTGAAAAAATTGATCATTTTAATTGTTAATTTATAATATTTTGATTACCTGTCAATTTACGTTTTTTGTATGTTATCACTGACAATATATATTGAACTTTTATCATTTTATTAGTTTAAATGACATATCTAATATTACAACTTAGATGTTGATTATTTGATATTTGGATGTTTAAGGTTTTGGTTATTTGATATTTTGAATATATAAAGATAGCAAGTATAAACAATTTTTTAATTAAATTCAAATCAAACTAATTCGAATTAAGATCGAATTCGAATTCTAAATTCGAATAGAATCGAATTTCAAATTCGAATGCCTTTAAAAATTTCAAAATTCGAAATCATTCTATTCGAAATATTCGAGTTATTCGAAATTTAATTCGATGAACACCCCTACAAAAATCCCATTGATTTGAGCTTTGGTTTTAATCTTTTATCACTTTTGTACGCTTCTAGCTTTTTAAAACGAAGACAAAGATTGTTACATCAATGGTCATGGTATGAGAGGCAAACACATCGGCTAGGTTGAAAGTGAAAGGAGCCACCGAAAGACTACCAATGATGTAAATAGCAAAAGCATCCAATCCAACCTCAATCAATGATTCTTTTCCACCATGGTAGTGAAAAACAGCAACCTCACACCATCATGGAAATGCACCAACAGACATTGGGAAGCAGATCTTTGGCAAAATTTCTAATACATTGAGTTAATTGAAACTAATAAAACCAAATTCAAACTATCAAAAAAAAAGTATTATTGAATCAAACCATATGGTTTGCTCTCTATTTATAGACCAAAAGCTGCTGCCGCTGTTCAAAAAAAAAAAATTTGAGGTCTATCATATATTTTTATATAAGAAGTCATTTTATTATATTGGACGATGATATCATCAACTAGTTAGTCTTAGGCTATGTGTTATGCACCGTGAGAGAGGAGTGAGGGGCACCGGTCACGCCCCGGTCACGCCCTCCCCCGTTACACAGGGGCGTGAGAGTGGCGTGATGGGCCAAGGCGTAAGGTGCTTCATGGCATGAAGGAGAAGAAAGGGGAGAAAAAATGGGGAAAAGGTGGTGATGACGTGGAGTGATGGGAGAGTGATGGATAACACATGGGATGATGACGTGAAGTGATAAGGGATTGATGGTGATGGTGTTGGTTGATTATATGGCACCTACGGGGAGTGATGGATAACACAGTCTTAGCAACAACCATAAATGCAATGCTGCTAACAAGTCAAATCAACCATTTTATCAGTGCATAGCTTCTAAACTGAACAGTCTATGGCACTTCAATATTGATACACTGGCATTCCATCTGATACAAACAAGTTGAAGATAAAAAAAATAAAAATAAAAATAATAATAATAATCACACCATACATGCGTCCTATTTTCTATTCATAGCCCAAAATCAAATCATCTCCATGTTTTTAACAACCCAATCAATTTTCAACACATTAAAAACAACAAATATACAAAAAAATGCTATTCAGTATTATATCCATATAAACGAAATTATAATATATATATATATATATATATATAATACTATTGTATGCTGGTCAATAATTGACCCAGACGACTCATTTCATATTTTCTTTTCCAAGTAATATTCACTAGATATGCAAGAAATAGGGTATTTACCTGTGAACAAGGAGCCACAAACAATCAGATTTAGATGAACAAAATCTTTGAGAAGACGACCTGCAGACAAATCTTCTTTCACAGGATCCAAATCAAACACCAACAAGACGCGCCACAAGTCACGTATTTGTTTACAGACGACAAAATGGAGTTGTTACTACAAATCTTGGCCAGGCATTGCAAATTGAGTTGCAAAGTTTTCAACTTGAGCCCTGAGATCGATAATATCTTTGTTGTTTTCAAGACCTTTCAAGAAGGATTTCAGCATTTTTCCATGTTCCCGCTGCACTGAACTTGTAATTTGAGCTGCCCGGAACAGAAAGTCTGCCATTGTCTCGAAATCAGATTCAAGACAACCTCGTGAGGTCATTGCAGGAGTACCTAAAATGTATGTTTGTCAGTAGTGTGATGTGGAGGTGACAACTTGTGCGGGTCACAAAACACTTTTTAGTGCAATCTTTAAATATATTTTATAAAATATATGCAAGGATATCTAGCATTTTATTTGCATGCTCATTTAACCCATTTTGCTTTAGCTGAAGAGGTCTTTTTTTTTTATCAATCTTTTGACCCATTATTATAGGGGCGTTCATCAAATCAGATTTCGAATAACTCGAATATTTCAAATATTTCAAATATTTCGAATTTTGATTTTTTTAAGAGCTTTCGAATTCAAAATCAATTCGAATAAACCAATTTGAATTCGTTGTCACATTCGAAATTTGATTCTAACGCCCCGTTAGCGGTGCGCACATATAATGTATATATGTGTCGACAGCTCTTGAAGGGCAAAAGTAAAATTGCACTAATTTTAACGTTATTTTACTTATTCAGTGAAAATAACGTTAAAATCGTTTCGGACGGTTGATCAAGCATCATGAGCCGAGGGTCTCACTGGAAGCAGCCTCTCTACCCTACGGGGTAGGGGTAAGGCTGTCTACATCTCACCCTCCTCAGACCCTGCCTTAGCATGCTAATGGCGGGATATACTAAGTACGTTGATTGATTGGTTGATTCGAAATTTGATTCTATTCGAATTCAGAATTCGAATTGGTTTGATTTGAATTTAATTAAAAAATTGTTTATACTTGTTATCTTTATATATTCAAAATATCAAATAATCAAAACCTTAAACATCTAAATATCAAATAACCAACATCTAAGGTGTAATATTAGAGATATCATTCAAGCTAATAAAAATAATAAAAATTTATTATATAATGTCAATGATAAAATACAAAAAACATAAAGTGATAAGCAAACAAAATATTATAAATTAACAACCAAAATGATCAATTTTTCGAGCTCACAGTCACAAAAACTAGAGCTTCACAATAGATGCTTTTGTTGTGTATGTTTAGGTTTAGCGTATTTAAAAGTGTTAAAATTATGAGTATTTTATAATTAAATTGACATTTGTGTAACAGGCTTTTTTTTTAAAGAGATAAACCACCTAACTAAAAAACCTAATTATTAAATATAGTAACTACTTGTATATGTAAATAAAAATATATTAATAACTTAAATTCGAATTTCGAATCGAATTAAAAATATGAAACTCGAAATTCGATTCGATATTTGATATTATATTCCGAATCAAATCGAATTCGAATATGAAAATTCGAATTGAATTTCGACTTGGTATTTTTCGAATTGAAATTGAATCGAATTTCGTTTTTCGAGTCTTATTCGAAAACTAAACACCCCTACCCATTAATGTAAACATTACCCAAACCAAGCCATTCGCAAGTAAATGTATTGAAATCGCAACCTACACATGTCCAAATTTTTAAATACAAAATTTATAGAAGAATGATTATAATAATGTACAAAACGAACAAGATTTAAACTCACCAATCCTTATTCCACAAGGGATGAGAGTTCCATTATCGTCAAATATGGCTGTTTTGTTAACAGTAATATGACACATCTCGCATACTTTCTCCAAGTTTTTACCTGAAAAACAGATCACAAAACATGGGAACCATATATCATTACTAATTGATAAGAACAAGAAAAATAAACCCAAAAGAGCATTCAATACTGTAATCCTCTTTCCTAAAGCTCTGCAACAATATAGAGTTTTGGTTTATTCCATATTAAACTATTGATACCAAAAATTAATCATAAAGCAAGTTTCAAGCAATATATACCTCAAAAGCAAATGAAATTTCAGTCACAAAATCAACATGTATAAAGAAAAACAGGAATCAACTTGTCAAACAGCCATAGCAATCATGAGAGCTCAATGTTAGACAAGAACTTCCCCGTTAGGTTAAAGGTCTATACAATTGCAGTTCGACCGGTTATACTACTGGGCATGTTAGTCACACAGTAGCGCACGGAAGCAATTAACACATACAAGTACAAATGAATATCAAGCAGAACAACACAGAAAATCATGACACGAAGCTTTAACGTAGTTAGGTCAAGATGACATATGTCCACAGGCTGCAACTAAGGTTTGTTTATTACTAAGGTGCTCAAAGATTATAATTACATGACGGAATATATATAGAAAATAAACCACAAAATGGGTCGGGTTTAGGGTCGGCTGCCCTAAAATGCCTTCATTCTATAGGCCTATGAAAACCTAATAGGGTCATCAAAAAGCAAGAGGACACAAGCGCACAAGATAAACATAGCAGAGATGAGAATGCTTAAATACATGTGTGAACGCACCATGTTAGATAGGATAAAAAATGAGGTTTTTATAATTAGGTTAGGACGAGCTAGGATAGTGGATAAGATAAGAGAGTAGATTGAGATGCTATGAACATATGAAGCTGAGGCAAGAGGCTCCAAGCAGTGGATACCTTCAAAGTGGAAAGGAAAAAAAAATAGAGGCATGCTCGTCAACATTTGCTACAATTGCATCTCTTTGAGTACATGATATAGAATAGGAGTTTGTGTATACAGAGCTTGGTTTTAAATTGCGCGATGCGAACCGATGCGATTGTTTAAAAATTCTGTTGTGCGATGAAATTGTTGACGATTGAATGTCAACATTTAAAAGCAATTGAAGATTGACAATACAAAGTAGTTTTAATCGGAACATAACTGGTAATTTTAATCAATTGAAGATGAAATTGTTGAAGATTGAAGAACTCAAAAGAAATACACCAATATAAACGAATTAATATGTTGATACTGAGTTCCTATGGGACTTTTTGGTTTTCGCGATTGTTTTGGCCGACCTACAATTTAACGCTCAATTCCAACCCACCAATTGGCCCAAATTTAAAAAAAAAAACACACACACACACAATTTACGATTTTGGCGCAATAGTATCGCATCCTGTAATCCAATCGCATCAATGTGTTGCGTTCAATCTAGCGCAATACCGCATTACGCACGTAATTTTAAACCAAGATACAGAGTAAATCACTATTAGTCCATGTTTAGGCTCCAAGAACACTATTCAAATTAGTCGGGATTGAAATAGCATGGAAATATTAACTAAACTCATAATCCAATAAGTAAAATCAACACATCAAATTGATTATAAATCACTCTCTTGTAACCTACAAAGTTGAATACACAAAGGAAATTTACAGCTATGTACATCCCATTCTTTAGGCAATGAAAACTTAAAGTACGAACATAATTGTCAAAGGCATAAGGCGCATAAGCCGCACCCAGAGCTTAGGCGTAAGGCGCAAAAAAAGCGAGGACTTTTTTAAAGTAGGCGCATAGTATTAAGTTACCATTTTTTGAGGTTGAAAATTTTTGCAAAGAATAAGGGTAAATAACTATCCTGTTAGTTATTTACCCTTATTCTTTACAAAAATTCATGTTTTAAGCTTAAAAATATATATAAAGTCTAACTATAAAACAATTAATAATCTAGTTATATAGAGTTTTTAAAATATAAAACCTTTTTATGGTTGTTTAGACTATTTTATGGTTGAATTTTTTTGAATTTTGCGGGAGATTCCAAAATTTTGCCGGAATCTAGCCAGAAAGTCATCGGAGTGCACCTATGCTGCCACCAGACGCCTTTCGTGCGCCTGACTTTTTTAGGGGCCTAGGTCCAAGGGCTTTTGACAACTATGAGTACTAATAATAATGCAAACAATACACCTACAACCATAACCAATAAATTCCAATCTTAGCATGACTATTGTTAGGGTTGAGATGGTAGGATGAAGGCAAACCTTACCTCACTCCTTTAGGAAAAAAGACTTCTTCCAAAGGGACATTCAGCTAAGGTACAAACAGACAAACACAAGGAGGTATAATCAGTCAAAATGCAAAAAGTATGAAAGTAATGAACTGCTAATATTAACGAATTGGCGGCATGTTAAGTGACTACATAGATCATAAGACATAATATCATAATAAGCAAAACATAAACAATATGTCCAATAAAACATAGCAAGGGAAATTGCAGATAAAGAACAAGGGACAAGTGCATTTAACTACTAGAGGGGATCAAAGTAGAGTGGGTCGAGCAAAGGTGCATGTGGGAAGGGTTTTCAACAACTCTCGTGGGAGCTCTGAGTGATCAAATTTGAATCCAACATGTTTCAACACGCATGTTGCAAACAAGCCATTAGTCGAAATCAATCCCAGGTAAACTGGGCGATGATCTGTTATCCGACATGTAATACTCCAACTCTCATTCTCTAAGATGCAATTTAACACAATTATTTTCAAAAATCAAATCTATCTCATTTTTCATTACTCCAATTCGATTACATGGTGAAATTTGAAAAAAAGAAACAAACCCATGTTGCTAGCATTTTGTTAGGGAGATACTTCTGCCAAATAAACGAAAATGGAATAAACTTAAAACTAATAACTAGAACTTCACAATACAAATGTGGGTAAAACTTCATGCAAGACCCCATGCATGTGACGATGATGTGGGGTAAAAATCCATCCGAATAAAATCAACGGAAAGTGTTCAATTCGAACATGAAAACGTGACTAAATTGGTCCTAGTTACTCTTCGGGTGTAGATCCCATGAAGCCGACCATGGACCAGTGTTATCGATAGCGGCTATAGAGCTCGTTATAGCGCGCTACGTCGCGTGGCGCTGAAGACCCACTATTAGGGTTAGCGAACTGGAAAGCGTGAAGTAGCGGGAAGCGGGATTTTTTTTTTTACTACGCGTCTTTATAATCGATCGACACACATTTTTGCCCTAATAGTCGACGCAGAGGAGGACGATGAGCTGCTATCAAACGGAATCGGACAGAACCTGGAAGGCTGACGAACCTGGAAGGCCGACGAGGACGGCGACAGGGACCTGAATTGAACTTCTGAATTGACGAAGGTGGACAGCGACCACGACCTGAGTACATGGCGACAGCTAATTGAGCTTCTGAGGAAGGTGACAACGACTTGAATTGAACTCGATTGCCCCAATTGCAGCAGGTTAATCTTCACACTTATTTCTTCAAATGATCAAACGACTCCACTCAGCTACATTTAATTTTTTCCCCTTTTAATGCACTGAATTTTTTTATTCATATTCGTTTAAAAAATTTTTTTATTCATATTCATATTTGTTTACAATTTTAAAATTTTAGAATGATGAGCCGGAATATGAGGATTTAAGTGATTAGTCTTGAGAAATTATAACATATTTTCCTTATTTTGGTGGTGTAAAACAATGAGTGTTTATTTTGTTGGCTATTTTGGATGACTATAAATATTTACTCAGTTTTTATATTATTTCATCGCTAAACACAAAATAGCGGTCGCTATTTACCGCTATTCGCTACGTAGCATATAGGTACCTTATCGCTATTTACCGCTATTCGCTATCAATAACTATGCCATGGACCCATCTGTTGACCCGTTATCCGTCCCGCACATACCAATAGTCATTGAGTTTGAAACACCAAAGATTTGGCTATCATAGCATTTTTTGATACAAACTCAATGCTTTTCTAACAAATACAAATTATAAAGGGTATAACAAAGAAATTGCACAAATTAACACAGAAACCCACAAAATGCAATGAAACCTCCAACAAGGAACAAAAACAAACATCTACCCTGAACTAAAGCCTTTTGTACCAGGCACACTGGCAGTGTGTTGTTTCATCATATCCTAGCCATAAGAACCTACTGGAAACAGGTTGAGTGTTTATTACACATTCAGATGAAGTTAATTCCTCTAGTTTATGTTTCGTATTTGACCACTAAGCAATGTTGTAAAGATCAGTCAGCTTTTCGCCATCCAAAAAACTCTTATCACCTAAAGGATGTCTTAATCTTGTCAGAAAATAAGATGATCCTAAATATTTCCAATTACTAAAATCAAAAGAAGAAAAGTAAACATATATAAATTGAAAACCCACTTGAGTTGTGAAAACCCAATGTAAAATTCCAAAAAAAATTTTCCATTTTTTTGCGTTTAGGCATGTAATATATCAGTTATTATAAGAAAATAAAAAAAATAAAAAAAAGTTATATGTGTTTGTTACATATTTGGTTTTTACAGTTCCACAATGTAAAAACGCCATTCTGTAACATATGTGTAACAGGTACTTATAACTTTTTTTATTTTTTTTATTTTCGTATAAGTTATAACAACACAAACTACATGCCTAAACACAAAAAATGAAAAAACAATTAAATGTTACAACGGGTTTTCACAAGTTTTCTCAACTCAAGTGGATTTTTAGTTTGTCCTTCCCCCATATATAGCGTTAATTTAAAACTTGAAAATATATATATATATATATATATATATATATATATATATATATATATATATGGGGTGGGGTGGGGGGGGGTATAGATGTCTTTTCATCACTGTTGGAATTTCATTGATCCTCATAAGATTAATAACATTTTAGTAAAAAGTAAACTAGTGATGAATTGATGACAGATTTGAGATTGGGTCCTAAAGCAAAAAAATGAACCATGTATAGCAATTTGAAGTAGAAAGATGGGACAAAATAGAGGACTTGTAGTTTTGTACCAGTCAACCCAAGATTTCTAAGATCCCAGAGTAAAAGATGATTGTCAGTCCCTCCTGTGACCAGCCTGCAGTTTCTTCTCAACAAAGCAGATGCCAATGCCTGTGCATTTTTCTTCACCTGCTGCATATATTCCTTGTATTCTGGAGTAGCCAATTGTTTCAGGGCAACCGCAAGGGCAGCAATATGGTTATTGTGTGGCCCGCCTTGAAGCGCCGGACACACAGCTAAATTTATTTTTTCTTCAAAGTCATATTTGTCACAGCGATCGAATTGATTTGAAGGCATTCCACTTTTCCTAGGCTTAGGACCCTTTCTGTAAAAGATTATACCTCCTCGAGGGCCACGTAGGCTTTTATGAGTAGTCGAGGTGACGATGTCACAATATTCAAAGGGGCTTGCACATTCCTACAAACATAACTATGAACCTATCAAAACACAGAAATAGATGGAAGCCAGCTGAAGAAACAATGACATTTTTCATGAATAGCAAATCTTGGACAGAACAAAAATTGAGACATAAAAAAATACAATAACAAATGAAAATACATGAGAAGAGACGCCCTGTTAGTCTGTCACTCGATAAAAGACATGCATTCCCTATGGAGAACTCTTTACTGTTATGCTGTATAACGTAAATGTTAGGCATAAAAACCTCCTTCACGGATGTAAAACCCATCATGTCTACATTCTGATGGTAAAACGCATTGAACTCAGAAACTCATTACTGCACAAGTGTAGCCCAAAATACAGCATGACGTTGACATATCATAAAAGCGTTAACATTGTCAGCCGTAATAATAATATGAAATAGTCATGATATGCAAGCCTGTACATTTAGCATTGCAACATAAAGAGGGTTTACCGAGCAAAAGGAATATAAAGCAAGAATAATGGAAATCTACCAACTTAGAAACAGAAAGTAAGAACAATGGAAAACTACCAACTTCTTATACGAACATGAAAAATAAAACTCATTAACATTTAGTAACTTTATAAAAGATTGATATAAACAGAAAAAAAAAATATTAACATGCCTAACATAAACAACAGGTGAAGCAGGTAGCTAGCAATGATCATCAATTAGCAACGAGAATTTACCTTGGCAGCAATAAGACCACTAATTTGAGCCATGTCACACATCAAGACTGCACCACACTTGTCAGCAATCTGTCTAAATTTAGAATATTCCCATTCCCTTGGGTATGAGCTCCCACCGCAAATAAGTATCTTTGGGCGAAAATCAACAGCTCTTTCCTCAAGCTTCTCAAAATCTATAATGCCCGTATGTGGGTTAACCTTGTAAGAAAAACTTTCAAAAAAAATTGAAGCCCCTGAAACTTTCTTTCCATTAGGAGTGTAATACCCATGACTAGTGTTCCCTCCAGAAGGGGTATCCAACCCCATAATTCGATCACCAGGCGACAGCAAACCAGTATAAACGGCAAAATTGGCAGAAGTGCAAGAATAAGGTTGAACATTCACTCCCCAACTCTCAGAATCAAGACCAAAGGCAACCAAAGCTCGTTGGCAACAAAGAATTTCAATTTCATCAATGTACTGATTCCCAGCATAGTACCGAGCACCAGGCATGCCTTCAGAATACTTATTCGCCACATGGCTGCCCAAAGCTTCCATTATCGCTTTACAAACAAAATTTTCAGAGGCAATCAATTCAATGCCATTATATTGCCTTCGCTTCTCTTTCTCCAAAATCTCAAATATATCAGAATCAGCAGCCTGAAGAGACTGGTTTCCCCAAGCTCTAACAGCCTGTCTCCGAGATTCAAGACTTTGAACCTGCCTGTTCTCCTCAATATGACACCGTTTTGTCAAAGAGTGCGAAGAAGCCGAATCCATAGTGGCGCAGCTGCTGCTATTATCCCTCCGCCTTTTCAAAGACATAGAATGCCCTAAAATTCGAAACTCCTCGTCTTCTTCACCCCCAACTTTACTCTCCTCATTCAAATCCATGCTCCCAGCATTCATTTCATTCAAATCCATGTTTTTGCTCTCGGTTGTGGTCTGTTGTTCCATCAATTGAAGAGGCGCACCGGAATCAAGACGAGGAGAAGAATTTCGGAAACTCGAATCGATACCAAATGATATAAAATCGTTTGCTACTTGACTGCTGTGAGACGAGTGAGGTACAAACCCTAACGAGAGATTGGGTTGCGGAGCACGGGTGAAATCCATAGATTGTACGAAAACAACGGGGCAACAAAGTTTTTCAACCTAATCCTAACAGTGACAACAACACGAACAAGAAGAGCAATCAAAAACGAAGGATCGGTTGCAGGAATGTAGAAAGTAAGTGGTAATTTTGGCTTCCATGAGAAACCCTAATTCCCTATGACTGGAAATCGAATGGAGACGAATTGATAAGAGATTGTGATGAGCCGGGATTGAGAGAATGGCGTGGGTTTGACGAAGTAGGCAAGAAGGGGGGAATGTATCTGGACGGACACCTAGCACAGCTGCATCCGGTTTATCGAACCAAGTTCCTGGAATCCTGGGCACCAACTAGTCAACTAAGAAGTACCAAAGTAGGGTAGCCAAGTTTTTCTTTTTCTTGTTTTTTTTAACGGTATTTGATTTCAACGTGTGAATCACTTATTTTTCAGATCACGTCATCAAAGTCTGGTTACCATGATCTTCGTTAAGACCTCATCACCACCTCAGGAGTAAACCGCACCGGAAACCCCTGCCCTCTCAAGGACCTCTATTTCGTCTTAAGAGGGATTTGAACCCATGACTTTACATTTGAAAAGCAAAAGGTACCGTTAAGACAAAGTTCCTTTAATAGTAGGGTAGACAAGTAGGAAACCAGGAAGGCTGTATCGAAATAAAATAAGAGATGAGTATTAATACAAGTAATTTTATGTTATTTAATTATATAATAAACCAAAAGAGATTCTAGAGCGATATTGCAATGAATGGGAGAAGTTGCACCTCATTGAGGTCAGGGGTTAAGACCTGAGCAGCAGTGGCGGACCCAGAAATTTTTTCATGGGGGCGGAAATTTTTTAGGTTCGATAGGGTTCAGGTTGGGTTGGGTGAATCGGGTCGGGTTATGTTAAAAAACGAAAATGAAACTAAATTTCATATATAAAGACACTAGGTTAGCATCCCGTGTATTACACGGGCTGAATAAAAATTAATAAGTATTCAATAATATAAATTTAAAAATTTTAAATTATTTTTTGTTTTAAAATATGATCAGCATTACATAGAAAATAAAATAATAATATTGCATTTTAAATAATTTATTTTCAAAGTTTGGTTTCTTAATATTTCATTTTAAAAAAGTTGTTCTTACAAACTGTCATTAATTTTTTACAAAATAATAGGATGTTATATTATATTATTAAACAAGTTGATAAAGAAAAAAATAAATAATTAATCATAATGAGTTATAAATTATAAAAAGATATTATGAGTTATAAATTTTTTAGGATATTTTCATATTTTATAATGATTTGATTTTTTAAAAGTGTGTTTTTTAGTATTAAAATATTTTTTTATTATATTAAAATTTTATTTTTAATTATAAAAGGTATATATAATATAACTGGTATTTAATATTATTATGTAATATATTTTTTTAATATTAATAACTTTTTTTGATTGAAAAATGTATAAAGAATATATATATATAATTATATAATTAGTATTTAATAAATTTGTGTATTTATTAGGAGAGAGAAGCGGGAAAAATATTGTGAGGATACTCTAAATTTGTGACAAGTGTCCCTTGGTTATTTTGATTTATTAAGTATAATAGATAATGAAAATACAATGGCGGAAATTTTTTAGGTTCGATGGGGTTCAGGTTGGGTTGGGGTGAATCGAGTCGGGTTATGTTAAAAAACGAAAATGAAACTAAATTTCATATATAAAGACATAATGAAAATACAATAAATCTAAAGTTGTTCACCACGTGATTTTATTTTATATATATATATTCAAAACAGCGTATAAGGAGACGTCCCTAACTGTATTCGAATTCCGAAGTCGGTTCCTAATTGTATCCGAATTTTGGTTTCAGCATACTAATCAGTTCCAATTTTTTTTTACTTCAGTTTGTTTGGTCAACTGATTAAAGCGAATTCAGATTTAAATTTGTTTTATTTATAATATATAAGGTTGAATTTGATTTATTTGTATTGGTTTATTCATTTTTAATGTTATATTCAATTGAATTCGGTTTTTAACCGGTTTATTGGTGGTTTGACTTATTATAATTAGAGTAAATTACAGTTTTGGCCCGTATGGTTTGAGTGTTTTAACTATTTTGGCCTAAAATAAAATCTTCTATCAATTCAGCCCCTGTGGTTTAGACAAACTAACGTTTTTGGCCCCCAACCATACTTAGATTTTGGGCCTAAACCTTTATAATAATTAAGTTTAAGGGGCCAAAAACCGATAGTTATCTAAACCACAGGGGTTGAATTAATAGATTTTATTTTGGGTCAAAATAGTTAAAATACATAAACCACAGGGGCCAAAAGCGTAATTTACACTTATAATTAATACTAAACTTGATTTTACATTGGTTTAAATTATTAGTTGTGCATTTTTCAACTTAGTTTATTAATCAACACTTAGAATTCAAAAGTTTAATGGGGCGATTACAAAATTTTACGGAGGGCGATTAGGATTTTAACATATATATACTACTAAAAAAAATTTTTTCAAGGTGGGCGGCTGCCCCCCGGGTTTGCATGTGGGTACGCCCCTGCTGAGCAGGGAAGAAGGTTTACAAATTTATCCGGTTTTCGCTTATCTGGTGGGTGGAGGGGTGACTACTGTGCCTACCCTTAGATGTGTGCTCGTTTGAGCTTAAATCAATCGTTCAGCCTGAAGTCACTTTAAATATATATTATATATATATATATATATATATATATATAGGGGAGGGATATTTTGAGAAGGCAAAAAAGCATGAGAAGTGTGAGAAGCCATCTTGTCCCTTGATTTGTGGAGTTTTATGGTCAAGATCACGCGGTGGCAATTCCGTAAATAACATGGCATTTAAATATCGCGGGATGGGCATAATAGTAATTTGGTGTATTTTGAATTAAAACTAACCTCCCCCAATTCCTCCCCATTCCGTAAAAACCGCATTTTAACCTAGAATTTACCCCGACGAAGAACACCACAATCGAAAATGTCTACATTCGATCGCTACTCACTGAAATACAAAAGTAAGTTGCTTATTATACACAATTTACATTTCCTAATTCTCGCATTACCTGATTGAGATGTTAACAGGAAAACAAAGTGGCGTTTCTACCGATACTGAATGCAAACTCGAAGAAAACGTCACAAAAAAACGCAATGTTAGCATCCGAAATAGAGGTAAAGTATCGAAATTCTTGTAATTATTGTTCTTACCGCGTTCATCATTATCTATGGTGTTTTTAGGGTTATGGTGTGTTGTTCAATTTTACGGCCGATTAAGATTTTGGTGCTTATCGTGTTTGGTGTTTTGTTCATTTTTTATTGATTAAGTTTATTCCGCAAATGATTATGGTGTTTATGTTGGTTTTTTGTCGCAAATTGTTATGTTGTTTATGGTCATGGTGTTTGTGTTGGTTTAAGTAGCAAACGGTTATGGTGTTTATGGTCATGGTGTTTTTATGTTGGTTTATGTCGCATACTGTTATGTTATTTGGTGTTTTGTTCATTTTTTACTGTTGATTAAGTTTATTCCGCATATGATTATGGTGTTTATGTTGGTTTAATTAGCAAACGGTTATGGTGTTTTATACTATTGGTGTTTATGTTGGTTTAAGTAGCAAACGGTTATGGTGTTTATGGTCATGGTGTTTGTGTTGGTTTAATTAGCAAACGGTTATGGTGTTTTAGGCTATTGGTGTTTATGTTGGTTTAAGTAGCAAACGGTTATGGTGTTTTAGGCTATTGGTGTTTATGTTGGTTTAATTAGCAAACGGTTATGGTGTTTTAGTGTAATGTTTTAGGTTTTGTTTTGTTTATTTTGTTATTGTTTTTATTCATTTTATGGTGTTTTTGGTAATTATAACTTTATGGTGTTTTTACCGGGTGGGACTTGATGAATGTATTATGAGTATATGTGCTTTTTGTTTTTTATTTTTATGGTGTTTTTGGATTTTATGATATTGTTTTTTTTGTTATTATGTCTTTATGGTGTTTTTACCGGATGGATCTTTGTTACTGTCAACCATGTATCTATTTTATGTTATTATGGTGATTTTAAATCCTAAACTTTTAAGATTATGGTGTTCTATTTTATGGTGTTTGTTGGTTTAGTTGGGTCTTAAGTATGGTGTTCTATATTGACACTTTCTATAATGTTTTGGTTTGTGTTGTTTTTTTTATCAGTCAGGAAAAGTCAACGAATAGCTCATAAGATTTCGTTCAGTAAATTTACAAACACCAGCTCAACTCCAATAATGCTAGACTTTGATGATTTTAACTTCCAAAGCAAATTTGAAAAGCAATACCAGCAATATTAAAGATTCATCGCATATAATGAAAGGAAAGTCTTTAATTGATTATCACGATTCTGATTTCGTTTCATCAGAAGACGAGCAACCATTAGTCCAAATGAAAGAAAAGTTGATCCAAAAGAAAAGTCAACCTACCAAGAGACGGAAGCTAAACACCAAATCTTCTGAGGGGAATGTCAAGTATGATAGACGTGCAAACACCACTCCTGCAAAACAACCATACTACACTTTTGATGGTAGAAAAATATTACAAAGGATAGCACCATCAAACCTTGTTAACTGGTTTTCAACATTCAATGATCAACAAAAGAAAACGGTTGCATAAATGGGTTTTGGGATGGTGATGAATTTAAAAGTTGAGAGCATCCCTACATCACTTGCATTTTGGTTGGTCAACAATTATAATGAACACACGTCTACACTCAATGTTGCTGGATGTCTCATTCAAATAACACCAGAGTTAGTGCATGAAGTCATGGGAATACCAATTGGTCAAATGGAAGTTGAAGAAATAAGGTCATCTGACAAGGATAATGTTGTTGCAGAATGGAGAAGGCAGTTCATAAACACCACATGGATTAAACGACCTTTTGTAGTGGAGTATTTCAAAAGAGTTTCAGATATGAAGAATGCGGATAGGAGCTTTAAGCTGAATTTTTTGGTTGCGTTCTTCACTGTGGTGGGTGAGACGAACAAAAACAGCGTGGTGAACCAAATATTTTTAACTTCAGTTAAACCAAATCTGAATATCCAAGATTTCAACTGGGTAATTACGTGATCACTTGCTTAAACAGGAATAAGGCAACATGGAAAGCAGATTCTCATTTTAATGGACCATTGCTTATTTTGGCGGTATAACACACAACTCAATTTTACTTTACATTTATGTTTTTTTAAAAATATTGCAATTTATTTACTATTTTTCTTTTTTTAGCTTGTTTTAGTTAATCATATTCAGAAGATGAAATACCTACACTCAAATTTGCATCTTCTTCAATGGCTTACAAAGAAAACACTTCTTAAGATAGAGAAGTACATGGCTGGTTCAGATATTAGCAAGTGGTTTATCAAAAAAAATAATTATCAATCATGTGACACCAAAGAAAATAACCAAAAGGATGAAGGTGCTGTTCATGAAGCTGAAAACACCATGGATGTTGGCCATGCAGAAGCAGGTGAAAATGTTCTAGAAATTGTGGAGTACAGGGGTGAAGAAGCTACAACTTTTGAAGAAAATGTCCTGGGTATTGATTCTGACGAAGAGATGTGTAATGATATTATCAACAGCGAAAATCAACTATATGAAGTATCAGCTTCTGGTAATCACTTTATCGTACCAGTCATTTCCCAGTATGACAAACACCATGAGTTACAAGAGGTATGTTGTTTATAAAAATCTATTTATTTTTCATGTATTAACATTCATTCAAAAACTATATTTAATTTCATAATTCAGATTTATGCGAATGAAGATCATGAACTCCAAAATGAAGGATGTGAAGTGAAGTCTGAAGAAACTATTTCAGAGGTACAATTTACTATATGAAAACACCACAACCCATATTGAATAAAAATTGACTAATTTATCTATGGTGTTTAATCACATTTGAACTTTATGGTGTTATATCTCTATTACAGCGTTATGAAGAACGCATTGCATAAGTACAGAGTGAAGAACATATTGAAGATGTTTTTTCTGTTCAAAATGAAGAACATATTGAAAAGGTACATAATACTTAACATTTTTGGTGTTTTATCATTTACTCAACATTGTTTTAGGCGTTTTTTTAACTTCCATTTTGTTATAGTATACTGTTAACATGTTAATGATGTTAAATCATAGTGTTAACATGTGTATTATTTTAAAACCATCTATGGTGTTTACTCACATCTATGGTGTTATATACCTCTATTACAGGGTTTAACATCTGAAAAGGAAAATGAACACCAAGATAAAAGAATAGCAGTCCAAGATAAAGAAGTTGAAAAAATTACTACAAATGAACTACAAGATGAAGGACTTTCTGTTAAAAATACAGAAAATATTTCAGAGGTACATATTCAATATAGTGTTTTTATTCAATATGTTTTATGGTGTTTTTATTGTGGTGTTTTATATATCTATTACAGGGTGTTGATTCAGAAGAAAAAACTGAAGAGGTGAAAATTATTTAAAAATGTATTTATGTTGTCTAATTATTTAGTGAATATAGCTTATGGTTTCTTCTAAACACTTCGGTGTTAAATTATAATATATTTTTATTTAACTATGCAGCGTTCAATGTTTGATAAAGTAACTTGTTTGTTCAAAGATTTAGAAGATACATACTCCAATTTGACAAATCTTATGAGAGAATGTGTCTCAAAATACCCCCAACATGAGTTTGTTAAAGAGAAAACAAGACATTGGGATGAGATTGCCAAAAGAATAGCAGGTATTAAGTTAGACATTCCTGCCACGAGTCAGCCTCAATTTGATGATCACATTGAACAAGTTACACCAGAACAGTTAAATACTCAATCTGATCCAGCTCCGGTTACATTTGTACAAGCCACTCAGCCAAAATTTGATGAAACACTGAATCTAGTTAACAAATCAGATGAAACTCAACAAACATTCAAGACACAAGAGAAGCCGGTGTATGACCAAACACCATCAAATGTAAATGATCAACTCCTGGATCAAACAAATGAATACACTTGTTCATTCATGGCTGAAGTTGATAAAATTGAATCAGGTTACCTTGAACAGGTTCAAAAATCTGAAAAAACATTAACTGTGCCATCTACAAGTCATGGTGTGCATAACCCTGCTGAAATTGATAAAAAGAATGACAGACCAGTAAGGAAAACAAATCTAACAGATGTTCTTCGTTCACCCTATATTAAGAGGGTAGTGTCTTTGGGAGATCCACGAACATCGTTAGAAAACAATGTTTCTAACTATGTCTTCTCCGCATATGGCAATCCATGGTACGTATAAATATATTATCAATATTTCAATGACTAACGTTATTCCATTTATTAACAAGTGTATGTTTGAATTGTATGCCAGGGACATTGTTTTTCAGATTGAACATAAATCAAAAGTTCCAAGATTTATTATGGAAAGCATGCGGCATGGACATTGCATTCACATCAGTGTAGTACTAACATGGGCTCATATCTTAAATCATGAGGAGAAATACAAGGCAAGGGCCTCCATATCAAGACTCTTCTGCACCGAGATACTGCTGGTATGTTATAATTTTAAGTAGTATTATTATTATTGTGTAATTAAACACCATGCGTATAAAAATATCTGTTTTTACATTTATAATAACGTGCAACATAGAGATACATTTGATAAAACTGTCGCAGCAAGAAACACTGAATTCAGTCGTAACATGGACGTTGTGCTTACGGATGTTGGGCAAAGTACATTAGAACCATATGACCTTGTTCTTGTACCAATTATCAATCAACAACATTATTACCTGATGTGTTTCAATTTGAGATCTTATAAGGTTGAAATAATTGACAATAGTGGAGTAATGCCACACATGTCTGTTGCAAAAAAATACTCAGGACGGCCTGAAAAATGGTAATCTCCTTACACAACTTCATTTATTCTTATTTACAAAACACCATAACTTATTTATCTAACTTTATTTTTTTACAGAGAAATGCATTTGCAGATTACTTGATCCAAACAAAACATCCAAGTGGTAGACAAATAAAAAAGGCCAAAATTCATCGTCTTGGTATGCGCTGGAGAACACAGTTCAATCATGTTGACTGTGGTGTTTTCATTATGAGACACATGGAGACTTATCGGGGTAATGGCCTGCTATATTGGGATTGTGGATTATGTAATGAAGATGAAGTCAACAATGCACAAAAGAATCAACTAAATGACTTGAGGCGCAAGTACACGACTAAGATCATTTTACATGATATTAACAGTAGGAAATTATGGGTTCTGAAGGACATTAAAGCATACATCCAACTACCCATTGAAGTCAGGAGAGCTGCGGATGACACAGCACAAGATAACATTGCAGCAAGACTGAATGAACATGCGGATTAATTTATGTAAAAAATGTTTAAGCTTTTAACAATGTTTCACTTTTGGGCATGCTTTGAACAATACTTGTATTGC
The DNA here is from genome assembly GCA_009363875.1 of Mikania micrantha. Lineage (NCBI taxonomy): Eukaryota > Viridiplantae > Streptophyta > Magnoliopsida > Asterales > Asteraceae > Mikania > Mikania micrantha. The sequence goes on from SZYD01001975.1 coordinate 22,031, forward strand.
ATTCCAGTTTAGTTATTAAATTAGTTTTACTGCTTATTTGTTAAGTGCCATGTATTCTCAATTATAAAAATTCATTCAAACACCATAATATGAAAAACATATGTAAAATATAAATGCCATCACTAAACACCATACTTAGTATCCATAACTAAACACCATGACAAATACACCATAACTCCATTACTAAACACCATACAAAGACAAACATAATCTGAATACCATAACAAAACACCATAGTTGGCTTCTGATAATTATATTTATAAAAACTAAAAACACCATATCAACTAAATGTAACAAAACCAAACTTAATAAACACCATAAAAAAAATAATCCAAAGACCATAACAAAACACCATATTTGTCTTCTAATCATTAAAATTTAATAAAAATAAAATAAAACACCATATCAACTAACTGAAACAAACCCACACTTAATAAACACCATAAAAATTATCAAAAACAACAATATTAATAACACCATAACCATTATTGTGATAATTTTGTAACAAAAGCAAATCCACAATTACTCCATCAAAGTTAAAAAATAAACACCATAATGATGATTCTCAACATTGTTTCAAGTTATCATTTTTTCTTGACATTTGATTTACAAGTTGAAGCATAATGTCCATACTCTTTACAATTTTGGCATTGTCTGGTCTTTTTTGTCGCTTTTATGATTGACTCTTCTTGTTTTGATTTCATACGTTTATGTGTCCCAGAACCTTTACTCTTATATACGATAGGAACTCTTATAGGAAGTTTATCATTTTGTTTATGTCCAATCAGCTCAGCTATCCTATCCTTTTTACTTGGTGCTGGTACAACAATCTGTAGGTCATCGGCTTTTTTCATGTAACATTGTACGTAGTCCTTATACAAAGAAAGCTCGCCGATATTGTCAGACAAACGATTAATCGTATATTCTGTTGCAAACAATATATCACACATAAGAGATTGAACATCACTGTTATCTTCGTTGTACAAACTCTGATTAATAGCTTCACGACGTATTCTGGTAGGAACAACCTCCCTTGTCCAACGTCTAAGAATATATTTCTTGGGAAACTCTCTGACGTCACACATCTTTAAAACGTAGAATATGTGTCTACACAACAAACCAAATTGTTCGTATATTCTACAACTACAATATATTGTATAATCTTCCTTACAAAACATAACCTGTCAATAAAAACACCACAACAACAAACCATGATTAATTCCATACAAATACTGATTATACTTAGCATATCCTTAAATCGTACCTCAAAAAATGAAGAGCATTGTTGTTCAAAATCTTTTACAAAAAACTTTAGAAAATCGCCAACCTCCTCAATTTTTGCATTTATACACGCACCAATAGCAACGATCTCGGACTGAACATCACTGAAAATTGTCTTTGTATAAATTATCTCAGCTTGCTCTTCAAGAACAAAATCAGTTTTTAACAGAGCACGTGTATATCGAGTATCATGATCGTTCTTTGTTCGCGTATGCCTTTGAGCTTCTACTGCTGTTTCAAAATTTGTTAAAAACTCAACTAAAGTTGCTTTGGGATTAAACACTTGACCAAAAAAATGGTTTTCACTTTCAGACCGAGATGTCGTACGCATCAACCCAGCCAACTCCTCATGTCTATAATATGCCGGTATCCAAGAATCTCTCAGATCAAATATATCAGACAACCAATTGTTTTCAGATAGATCAAAATCTGATATTAATGAAGCCCATGCCTCTTCAAACTGATTTGGAGTTAGTTCATCGGTCCAAACAATGCCACAAATTCGTTGCTTGAAGTCTGAACTATTACACAAGTGTGCACCAACCTGTAAAAAAGTATAACAACTATTACATAAGTAACCCATTTTACATTTACACATCCAATTTTTTACATCAATAAAACACACAAAAATCATGGACTTATACTGTGTGTTATAATAAACACCATAATATATGAAAAACACCAAGCTCACTAATACACTTAATTTATATCAAACAATGTTGATTTCTAAAAGAACACCATACAAACACATTATTAAAAAAAATATGGAATTATACTGTTGCGTATAAAAACACTATGTGGTATGAAAGACACCAAGCTACACAATACACCCAACTTACATACTAAAGAAAACCATAAACATCTAAATAGTTTATTACCTTCATTGAAAGTTTATGCATAACATGCCACATGCATAACCTGTGTCGTGACTCAGTAAACACCTCGCCTATTGCTTTTTTCATAGCTGGATCTTGATCAGTTACAACAACTTTCGGTCCATATCCAAAAGCTTTTAAAAAAACATTTCAATAGCCACTTGTATGTGTCAGTAGTTTCAGATCCCAATAACGCCGAGCCGAAAGTAACATTATGGTAATGGTTATCAATCCCTGTAAATGGTACAAACACCATAGAATACCTACAAAAATAAATAACACAAAAATTATATTTTCACAAAAAACCAATATGTGGAGTGCACTATTTCTAACATGTTCTAACCTGTTCGACCGATATGTGGCATCAAATGACATAACGTCCCCAAAAGTGTAGTAATTCCTCTTTGCTTCTTCATCTGCCCAAAACAAACCCTTCAAACGATCATCATCATCAGTAAATAAAAACATGAAAAATTTGGAAGATTTTCTTTCTTTTTCATTCAATAACTAACTGCCATCTCTGCATCGTATTCTCCTATAAACAAACTAATCTCCCTTTTGAAATTCTTGCAATCTACTTTTGTTACGCCAACTTCTTCAAAACCACCAAACATAGTTCTCATTACATTAAACGCTTTTACAGGTCTCATGTTTATCTTAGACATGCTATGTATCATATGTTTTTGCAAATAGGTCAGTTGTCTCGAAGATGTTAAGAAATGCATGTCGTGTTCATCAACAAAAGGATGATTATGTTCCTCTACAAACTTATATACTTTCCAATTGAATCCGTTAAACTCCAAACGAACATTTGCAGGGCATCCCGTCCTTTTCGACAAATTCTGTCTATAAATCTTTTGTTTATAAGAATCTTCCAATGTATCAACCTTTTTGGGTTTATTAACACCTCGTTTGGAACAAACTAAATATTTCAACTTCTTCTCTCCTTTCGGGTCAGTGTACTCAGTAGCCTTACGTATGGAAAACCCACCAGCAGCTGCATATTTTTTGTAAAAAACATATGCATTATCTAATGAATCAAATATTTTTCCAAACTTCGGCTTCAAATCTTCGTGAACGTCAGGAATATAATGCTTTCTGCCTGATTTTGGTGAATTTTTAACAATTCCCCTAGGTGTGTCTACAAAACAAAAACTGTATTTAGTTAATATAAAGCATAAACATCAAAGCATCATAAAAACACCATTGCTATGTTATTAAATAAAAAAACCACATATCTTCTTAAGTTGAAAACCCCATAAACACAAGAAAACCACAACTGTGTTATTAAATACAAACACCACACATTAAACGCCATAAAAACAAATGTTGATATAAAACACCATAAACATCAACTATATCATTAAATAAAAAACACCAAATATCTTCATAAGTTAAAACCCCAATACACCATAAAACACCATAACCATGTTATTAAATACAAACACCACACATAAAACGCCATAAAACGAAATGTTAATATAAAACACCATCAAACGTAATATTAAAAACACCATAAACCTTGCGTTTGTTCAATAAACGAATTCATCATTTTTTTACAATGCAAATATAAAACACCATAACAAAAATATATGAATCTAACTGAAAACGCCATTTACCATCATATTAAAAGCACCATAAAAAATTGTGTCACTTATGTGATCGAATCAAATCATGCCTTTACACCCAAAAAACTAAACGCGCATTCTCTCTATGAAATTAAAACAATAAAATCAATAACAATCATTGATTTGTTATGGTAATTGATAAAAACACCATACCTTGCGTCTCCTGTGTGTTCGATTCCATAACGATGTATCCCTCGAAAAACACCAAACGAGCATTCGCCAGATGAAATTGGAATAATCAAACAAATTGCAGTCTGTGATTTCTTCTGGTAATCGGTAATTGATTCGTATTTGAAAATTTTGTTTAGCGACATTCACGGTTATTTTCCCAAAATAACCGCAAACAAATCGTGAGACGAAATTACGTTTATACCCATATCTTGAAAAGTTATGAAATACACGTGTATGGCTAAGATGGCTTCTCACACTTCTCATGGTTTGGAAACTTTCTAGCCAAACCTCAATCTATATATATATATATATATATATATATATATATATATATATATATAGGATTTGAATCAAATGAAAACTCGATCTTAAAGAGAAAACCCTTAAACTCTATCTCAACCATTAGATCAACTTTTTTTTTATTTCTAACTTATTAATATGAAAAGGGTATAATAGTCTTTAACCACTTACCCATATATATAATAATTTATCTTTTTCTCTCTCATTTAAAATCACCCATATATATGATAAACTAGGTTATACACCCGTGTATTACACGGATTGGAAATTAAAAATATGTGATTTTATAATTATGTCATCATAAATTTAAATAATTAAAATAATTTTATTACATCTTCTTGAATTTAAATGATTTTATTAAAACTAATAACATTAGTTATACCTTTTTTATACAATAAAGCTTTAAAAATAAAAATTTATAAAAAATGTTTCTTAACACACACACACACACATATAACATTAAACATATATGTGTTAGACACTTATGCTTGTTAAATATTTGAATTTTAATAGGAGGGAGAAAAGAAAAAAAAATCAAAATTAATGAAAAAATGGCATAAAAACATTTATTATGAGAGAGAGGTGGAAAACAATTTTTAAGTGGTTTAAAAACTTGACATGTGGCATATAAAAACCTTTATTTATTATATAGTATAGATATAGATATAGATTATTAATATCAAATTTCTCTCTCATTTATATCTTCTCTCTCCATCAATTAAAAAAATGATGTTTTTTAAATTTCTCAACAACAAAAATGTATATTTTTTTATACAAAATTAAAAAAAAACGTATGTTTACAAGAAAATGTAAAAAATTACACATGCGTATAAATAAAAATGTAAAAGTTTTAATACACAAAGTATACTTTACTCGAAATACTACACATGTGTAGAAAATAAAAATATACACATGTGTATATTTTATATATTTGAGATTTATAAAATATTAGACCTACACATGTGTAGTTTTGGTATTTTGATTTATTTGATGTTCTTTTTCAAATTTACACATGTGCATGTAATTTTTGTTTCATATATAAAATACACATGTGTAATATTTATTATTGTTGAAAATATTTAATATTTGTGTTTGTGTAGCAAAATTTGTGTCTGATACACATGTATATATTTTTGTTTTTCTTTAAAAAATATATATTTTTTTATTTTAATAGTCATTTATATATAAAAGATAGAGGAGAGAGGAGACGAATTAAGAGAGATGAGAGAGAAGAAAAAGAAGAGAGAGGAAAGAGGAGAGAGAGAGAGATGAGAGAGAATCTGGTTAATTAATGAAGAGAGAGGATAGATAGTGAAAAAAAGTCACTTATACCCCTTAAAGGGTAAAAGAGACATTTTCTTTTCAAAAACCCCATTAAAATATTCAACTTTAATTATGGACCACATCTTTTTTCTGTTTAATTAATTAAAATCTAATAAAAATTTGATCTAACGGTTCACACAGAGTTGAAGGGTTTTCTCTTTAAGATCGGGTTTTCAAAGGATTCAAACCCTATATATATATAGGAAAGTATTCAAGTAATAATTCACTCTTAAAGCAATAACACTGACAACTTTGCCAAAATGAAGCCAAATCTTGGGAAAAAAATTTTGAACATCATTGTAACACATTTAAAACACTATGTTCTTTTATGAGTTTGTGAAAATTCATCACCGTTTAAGAGATATCATCGTTGTAAGTTTTTGATTTACAACACTGTAACTGTTTTAGGCCCAAAACTTACAACGATGTAAACTTTCAAACGGTGGTGAATTTTCGCAAACTCATAAAAGAACATAGAGTTATAAATGTGTTACAATGATGTTTAAAAAAAATCTAAGATTTAGCTTCATTTTGGCAAAGTTATCTGGGTTATTGCTTTAAAAGTGGGTTATTATTTGATCCCAATCTTTTATATCTATCTATTCTAATAAATAAAAACCTTCATTTGCCACTTGTCACATTCTAAGGTTATAATACCACATGTCAAATTTTTATGTACTCATTTAATTATCTTTTATTAAATATATTATATTATCTCCCCTATTAAATAAATTATATTATCTATCTTATTAAGTAATTATAATAATAATAAATAATGATATTATTTTTATATTGCAAATTTAAAAATAGTTTTTATATATTTAAATCAAATCATTTTATTATAAAATATATTTTAAAAAGTTAATAAAATATATTTTTTCATAAATATCAATTTTAAAAAAATAAGAAATATTTCAATTTGTTATTTTTAGAAAATAATAGTTTTACAAAAAAATCTTAAAAAACAATTTATTTCAAAAAAATAATATATAAGCAGAAAAATATGTAAATGATGATAAAAGTTACATTTTTTTTGTCTTGGTATGTTTAACGGTAATTTCAAATTAGGTTATTTAACTTTAATAATTACAAAAATATTACATTCTCATCTTAATTTAAAATAGTTAGTTTTTGAAAGAAAACTAACTAATTAGATTTTTAACTTTAGTTTGTTCAAATATCTCAGCTATTACAAATCAAAAATGTTAAAGATATTACTATTGTTATTAAAATTTTGATTATTGTTTTATTATCTAAAGTAATTATTAATACATAATTTAATCATTTTATATAAACATATCATCATTTATTATTTTTAAATTTTTATTATTAATTGTTTAATATTTTATATTTAATCTGTGTGTTCACACAGGTAATAGATGTGAGGCCCCGAAACCGGGCACCTCACAGAGGATGGTTTTCATCATAACTCATAGCTCTTAAACTAAAACTTTCATAATCATGCAGCGGAAATGTAAACATAGTCTGATAAACAGAAATCAATAACATGTGTGTATCAAAACCACATCGGATTGCCAAAACCACCGGATCGTATGACTCTATGCCCGAGCTCCATGCCTTCTCTTATCATACCTTCAACCTGACATACATGCTAAATCAAGTCAGCTTACGCTGGTGAGTTCTAGTTTTCATAAAACAACATTAAACATACTTCATATATACATCATCTCATACTCATAGTCCATAACCCTAGCATATAACATTCTTACATCATCATCATCATACATTCCACTGTTACCATTCGAACAGTGGGCTTATGCCGGCACAAGGCTCCATAACCGTTGATCTGTCCCGCCGAAGCGTTCTACAGATCCATACTTACCCAGTAGCAAGTACTGGAGCAACCATACTTACCCCATATGAACATGGGAGCAACGTCATACTTACCCCGTAACGAGTACGGGAGCAACCTCATACTTACCCCGTAACGAGTACGGGAGCAACCTCATACTTACCCCGTAACGAGTACGGGAGCAACGTCATACTTACCCCGTAACGAGTACGGGAGCAACCTCATACTTACCCCGTAACGAGTACGGGAGCAACCTCATACTTACCCCGTAACGAGTACGGGAGCAACCATACTTACCCAGTACAAATACTGGAGCAACCATACTTACCCAGTAACAAGTACTGGAGCAACCATCATTCATCATGACATGACACACTAGCACCTTATCATCATTCATCATAACATCGTATCATTATCCTAATAACATAGGATTTCCCATACAGGGTATGCTAGTATCATGTCATCATAACATCCTAGTACCATGCACATGTCATGCTAGCCGCACGTCATCATATCATTCATCATGGCAACATAAACACATTTGGCTAGCATGTAATCATCATAACATCATACTTTCATCATAGCGTATCTAGGATTTCATCATAACATACATCCCTATTTATCATCATAGCATGTTATCATTCAGTTTATCATCATAACTTACTAACATGCATTCATCATTCTTAGCATACTTTCATGCAATAATCATACTATCACCTTAACATGCGTACATGGTCAGGGCATATCATCATTCATTCATCATCATCATAGGCACATATCATCATAGACATAACAATAAGCATGTATGTCAGCCCAAAACATTAAGCATAAAATAGGGCGTCTAGAACTCACCTGATAACGGATCCTTGTCTTCTTAACCGAACTCCTTAGTTAAGACCCGGGAACCTACATCCGTTACATCATCTCATTACATTACGTTACGTTCTTTGGACCTAGAAAATATTCTAAGTCCCCATAGCCTACTAGTTCCCCCTGCTGAACCCAAGTCCTCGACACTTAGCTAAGTGTTCGAAACCCTTGAAATCCATTAAGTCCTCATGTACACGAAATCCATGAGTATTCGAAATACTAGTACACGAAATGCCCAAAGTACACGAAACACCCAAAGTACACGAAACCTGATGTACTCGAACTGTTATGTGTATTCGAACTAGGGTACACGAAAGCACCGTATTCGAACTTCTTGTACTCGAAATGCTCTACTCGAAATGACCATACTCGAAATTCTAAGTATGATTTCGAGTACCCTTTTGCGCAGGATTTCGTATACTCGTTACTGTTGTCTTTATACATCTCAGAAATTCATCTAAGACCTTGGGGAGCTAGTTCTAGGGTCCTTATGTTGTTACCAACGTATTGGAACCTCAAAGTTATGAACTTTATGCATAAATGTGTGAGCTTTATGCATAAGTTCACCCTTTGTTTAACCACCCTAACTTTTGTATAAAAATCCAGCTTTCTATACATGAATCACTTACTTGAAGGTAGCTGATCCTCCTGGTAGAATCCCGTGCGTTTCCTACTTCGTTTGGTCGATCAAAGTTTGATTCTTGAAATTCTTGGACTTAAACTTCGTGTACTCGAGAGCAGATGAGCTTCCAGCCAAAGGTTCGCACATTTCCCAAGGCACTACTATTTATAGGAAGTGTCTTGTACTCGAAATTATGGATTTTCGAATACAGGCTTCGAGTACAGTGTACTCGAAATCCCTAATGTCGAGTACACGAACCCGCAGCCCCAATTTGTTTATTTTTCGTCTATCTTACTTCGAGCTTGTTATTCGTTACCCATTTGTAAGTTCAAGTAACTTGTATTAAAATTTCGGGATGTTACAATAGACTAGTATATATATATATATATATATATATATATATATATAATAACAATAAATTATAAGTCATATTATTTGTTTTTAGTAATAATCTGGGGTTACCCTATGCGATACGATGATAACTTTGCATCGAATTCTATAAAAACATGATTTTCAATATCCTAAACGTATATAAAAATCATCATTTTGTCGTAAAAATAAAAACAACAAAACGTTTTTAAAATGGTTAATATATTAAATCATAGACTAAAAAATAAAAAACATGTGTCACATATTGCTACCCAATTTAAATATTTCACCAAAAAGAAGGTTAAGTTAGACTTCTTTGACCGCACTTGGTTGATATGGCTCCCTTAATCATAGTTACTGCACGCAACTTTTGATGTATACATGTTAACACGACGCAAATTTAGCAGGTTTTGTGGTTAAGCTTGACATGTTTCGGTCATAAATAGCTCAACACGTTTAAGAAATGATAAAAATTGCATGTAAGTAGGATTGATGTGTGTTAACGATTATCGTGTCCTTAAACATGTTTTATCGTGTAACTTGTTCTAAAGAGGTTCATGTTTAAAAAAGTGACATGATTAAATACCATGGCATGTTCATATCTAACACGTGTTGCGTCCTATTGTATCGTGTATAACTTATTATATCAAACTAATCACATCCAAGGAGGAAAGAAAAACAGTTTTCAATCTGATATATAACTCTAAATCAATCGAACTGCATCTTAAAAACGATTTTTACTAGAAAAATGATACTTAAAATTAAATTAGTAATATTAAAATTAAACAAAAAATTGATAAAAAAGGGTCAATTTTTAATAAGCATTAAAAAAACACAAAAACGAAACCATGGCCTACTAAATGGGTAATTTTTTATTAAAATTAATTGAAAAGACATAGATTTGGCGATATACTCAAACATGATTACAGGTCAAATGCATACAAGTAGCCAAATAACATAGACCAGTAGTGATTTTTACTTTTCATCTACCTTGTAAATGTTATATGCTAGCGGCACCCCACGTTACGACGGTATACAAAAGCATTGAATTATGATAATCACTTGTACATTAATATTAGATTAAATTACTGAGATGATCCATGTGGTTTTTCAAGTATTTCACTCTTGGTCCCTAGGTTTCATAAATTACCGTATGGTCTAAAACTTTAAATATTTGTAACACATATACTCCTTATGCTAGGGTAATTTGGTCAATTATGTGAGGGTAATTTGGTGATCAAATGATTATATGCGTTACAAATGTTTTAAGTGGTGGACCATACAGGTCATTTATGAAACCTAAGGATAAAGAATGAAATACTAGCAAACCACATGAACCATATCGATAATTTACTCTTAATGTCAACTCCACAAAACACATACAAATTAAAAGAAAAAAGTCAGGAATTTGGATATAAAAACAAAAGTGAAATAAAGATCGAAAATAAGAAAATAAAAAAGGTAAATACTATAAAATATAAAATTCTATTTATCTATTATAAAATGAGAAAAAAATAATATGGATGTAATGATAACTTTATTAAAATTGCAAGTCTACAATATAATTTGGTTTAAAAAGAGATGTTGTGCTGTTAAAGATTGTTGCAGTTTGGTTATTAGCTGGGCTTAGGAGAAGTTGTTGCTGGGCTTAGGAGAAGATGGGCTGAAGTATCTTCGGTGTGTGTGTGTGTGTGTGTGTGTAATGAGATCACCGTAGGGAAAAATAGAAGTCATGTTTTTCTTTCATTTACACAGCTGTGCAAGAGTTTGCTTCTTCTCGTTCCCATTTAGGGTTTTCTGTATTCTTGTTTTTTGTTAGATCTATTGTAGAGATCTTTGATCAATAGTTTACAGAGTGTTTTTCGGATCATCATATTGATGATTTGTATATGATCAACAAGTGTTTTTTTGATCTTTTGTTGTGTGTTGTTTCGATATATCTGAAAGATTTTGCAATTTGTATGTAAGATTCTTGTTGATTAATCGAATAGATCTGAATATCTGGTTATTTGATATCATATTTTTTTGACATGGTATCAGAGCCAAAAGGCTTTGATTCATGATCTCTTAGTTTCAAAGATTAGGGTTTTCTTGAAAATAGAAATCAATCGTTACTAAGCTTTCTCTTTTAGTTTTTGAACTCGTTTACTTGAGTTTTTTTTAACGATTGGGATTCTTGTAAAAGAAAGAAATCGTTATCTGTGCTTTCCCTTTGTTTGTGATTTTTTATAATCACAACAGATTGGATCGATGTAACACCCCGACCGATGACAGAAACGTTAGGATGCCACAAGAGATGTGTAGATTGTTTACAAGCTCATGGGCATCTAAGCATATCATCACATAACATTTAATCAATTAAAGTAATTACACAAAAAACATGTTCGTCATGATTCAAATACAATGATTACTCAAAAGATATAGCTAAATTAAATAAACATAATCTTCATTGATCCAGTTAATTTAGCTAATTCCAAGATTTTATGTGACAAAGTCCAAAAGATGTAGAGCTACCCCGCTCTACCTACTTCTCCTCGTTTCCTGAAACATGTAGAAAAACAAGTGTCAGATACGGGAGTATTTGGCGAGTAATTCACAACAAACACACCAAGTCGAATAATCCATATAATCACAAGTAACCATTCAAATACATTCAATCAATCTCAACCAATCATAACACATCAACAACCAATATTCACCATAATAATCTCAATATAATGTATTGCGGAGGACCTCAGTCAACTCAATCAACGGTGGAATCATCACGGAGGACCGTAGTCAACTCAATCAACGATATTCCTAATAATCATAAGTATCAATATTGTGCACCGCGGAGGACCGAAGTCAACTCAATCAACAGCAACTTAGGGTTTTAAATGAAACCTTAAACCTGAAAACTCAAGTTGACTCTGTGTTGTGTGAGGTTTGTCATTGTCACACCCCCAAATTCCCACTCGTGGCATCAGTCCACGTGGGAAATTTTAATAACGACCCATTTCGGGATCACAGCTCATGGTCATATAGAACGACTCTATATGAGTTACTATAACGACCCATTTCGGGAAATTTTAGAATATAATATAATTGTTGAATAATTATCGTTATATTTTAATTGGTGGATGTTTTAATAAAATTTGGGGTGTTAGAGTTAACTAGTAACTAACTTACTTAGGTTGGTTGAATTAATTAACTAAATATCAAGTTTGAGGGACTAAAATTGCCAAATGAGCAAAGTTATTAAGAAAGGGGAATAAAATTTTGACTTAGTCAAAATACACATTTCATGTGTGTGTTTGTGTGTGTCTGGTGACAAGAGGAAGAGAAGAGCCAAGGGAGATCGACCAAATTGGAGCTTGATTCTTGGTCTGGTCGTTAATGCAACTAAGGAATTGAGTTCTCCTTGCTTCATACTACATCTAGGTGAGTAATTTTGTTACTTTTGGTGGTGAAATTCGTGGGTCTCTTATAGGGGTGTGAGTAGGATGGGCTAAATCTGAAATTTGGAGTTTGGATAGTGTTATATGTCGTTAATCATCATAAATATCATCCTAGAACTACTTTTAGATCATTTCATAGAGTTTGGTGTAGTTTGATTAAAATAGAGTTTTCATGGTTCATGAGGAAGATGAACTTGGAGTATTAAAATGGTTGTTTGATCATAACTAAATGATGATATGATGATTTGTAACATTTGAAATTGTATAAAATTGGTGAATTGGGGTGATTGTTGAACTTGGGAAGGATTAGAATCATAAATGGGATTTTAAGGAGTTTTGAAGTGGTTGAAAATATGCAAGTGAATTTCTTGCACACAAGTTGTTTGATGAAATGTCAACAAGTTGATTTTTTCCTAAAAGTAGGTGTAAAAGTATGGATGAGGTGAATTAAGTGTTATAATCATAAAAGGTGAAATTTTTATCATTAATGGATGATTTGGGTGCAAACTATGAATGAAATGGTGAATTGGTGCATAACCGTTACCATATACTAAAATTTGGTAAAAACGGGTCAAAAAGGGGTTAAGATGAATGTGAATATGTGTTATGTGTATTGAATGTAGTTGTATGTGTGTAATACAACTAGGTAATGGTGATGAAAGTCAAGGAACAAGTCAAAGGCCCGGACAAGAACAAGTTGACTTTGGTGGTGATCCTACGGGCTAAGGTGAGTCACCTACTCACTAAATATGCAACCATAAGTCATATTTGTGTTGGTGTGTGGGTGTATAATGTTGACTACTTGATTTATGTCTTGTAGTATTTGGTGAATGCTAGGTGTTAAAGTCATAAAAGCTAATGTAGGTAGAAACTGCATTGCTTGGATGGATTATGGAGTTTTGATTTTGGTGTTAAAAACATGGTAGTTTGTTATTGTGTATGTAGAATATACATTGTTGGGATTATTTGGTGTGTAGCTTGACAATGTATGTGGAATATGCATTGTTGGGATTATTTGGTGTGTAACTTGACAATGTATGTGGAATATGCATTGTTGAGATGAATTGATGTGCAACTTGACAATGTATGTGGAATGTGCATTGTTGAGATGAATTGATGTGTAACTTGACAATGTATGTGGAATATGCATTGTTGGGATGATGTGGTGTTTAACTTGACAATGTATGTGAAATATGCATTGTTAGGATGAAATGGTGATTAACTTGACAATGTAGGAGGAATATGCATTGTTAAGGTAGTATATATACTTAAGATCATATATAATGGCAATTGGAGTGTTTGACTTAAATGATTACTAATTGGTGTGAATTGTGAATATTATGTTATAATTACATAACATAATATGGTGTCATTAAGTGTTTGGTAATAATTGGTGAAATTAGTAAAAGATGGGTGTTTGACTATTAGTGAAATTAGTCAAAATGGGTGATTGACTTGTTAGTGGAATTAGTCACAATGGGTAGTTTACTTGTTAGTGAAACCAACTAGTAAGGGTGTTTGGTGATTAAATTGGTGTATGTATAAATTTGGGTGTTTGGTGATTAAATGGGTTAATCATTGGTGTATGCATGAAATTGGGTGTTGGTGATTAAATTGGTGTGTTGATACTCGATGTTTGACAATAACATGCAATAGGTGTTATATTTTCTTAGTTATTGTTATGTAGTATGTTTACATGTGGTGTGGGGGAATAAGAATGATTCTGTAACATCCCAAATTTTCTAATACAAGTTACTTGAACTTACCAATGCATGAAGAACAATTAACTTGTAGGAAAATAGACGAAAAATAACCAAGGCTAGGATTGCAGATCGTGTACTCGAAATGGTAAGATTTCGAGTACACCAATTTCGAGTATGCCAGGATTCGTGTACTCAGGATTTCGAGTACTAGCCCCTGCCTATAAATAGTGGTGCCTTGGGAAGCGTGACAGACTTTGACTGGAAGTTTATGTGCTCTCGAGTACTCGAAGTTTAAGCCCAAGAGTTTCAAGAATCAAGCATTGATCGACTAAACGAAGGAGGAAACGAACGAGAATCTACAGGAGTGATCATCTAGCTTCAAGTAAGTGTTCCAAAGCAAAAAGCTAGGATTTTTATGCAAAAGTTAGGACGGTTAAACAAAGAGTGAACTTATGCATAAAGCTCACACCTTTATGCATAAAGTTCGTAACTTTGAGGTTCCAATACGTTGGTAACAACCTAAGGAACCTAGAACTAGTTCCCCAAAGTCTTAGATGAATTTCTGAGATGTTTAATGACGAAATGATGAGTACACGAAATCAGGTATAGAGGGTATCCGAAAATATATTGTTATTTCGAGTACATGACTATTTCGAATACAAGGGTACTTCGTGTACATGGCATTTCGAGTACAAGGGCCATTTCGTGTACCAAGGTTATTTCGTGTACTCTAGTGTTTCGAATACAGGGATTTCGGGTACTGCAGTAGTTCGTGAGCTACAGGTAATTCGAATACTATCCAGGTCCGAGGACTTGTAGTTATGAGGGGGAACTAGTTGACTATAAGGACTTAGAATAAATTCAAAGTCTAAGAATGGTATGTGATGAGACGATGTAATGATGTAGGTTCCCAGGTCTTAACTAAGGAGTTCGGTTAAGAAGATAAGTAGCCATTATCAAGTGAGTTCTAGACACCTTCTTTTATGTTTGAAGTTTTGGGCTGACATACATGCTTGTTGTTGTGTCTATGATGTTATGTGCTCATGATGATGATGAATGAATGATGATATGCCCTGACTATGTATGCATGTTTATGTGTTAGCATGGTGTATGCATGAAAGTATACTAAGTATGATGAATGCATGATAAATGAGTTATGATGATGAATAACATGACATGATAATGATGCTAGCATATGATATGATGATGACTTTATGATCACATGCTTCATGACGATAACTATGAGAATAGTTATAGGGATATGGCAAGATCCTAGGTGGCTAGGATGATAGTATGATACCATGATGTTATGATGGTATGATGAAATGATGCTAGTATGTTATGATGGTATGATGAAATGATGCTAGTACGTTATGATGGTATGATGAAATGAGGCTAGTATGACATGCCTAAGATGCCATGATTAACCCGATGAATAATGTTATAATGCTAGCATGAAATGTATGAGGATTATGATAAATGACGATATGATGCTAGTGTATAATGTATGATGAATGAATGATGCCCCTATACGTGCTATAGGGTATGTGTGAATGATGATGCTCCGGTACTTGTACTGGGTGAATATGAATGATGACCTGATCGTATCAGGATATGAACAGCCGATCGGGCTATAAACATGGAGTCGACCGGACTATAAACAGGGGAGTCGATCGGACTATAAACAGGGAGCCGACCGGGCTATAAACATGAGAGTCGACCGGACTATAAACATGGAGTCGACCGGACTATAAACAAGAGAGTCGACCGGACTATAAACATGGAGCCGACCGGGCTATAAACACGGAGCCGATCGGGCTATAAACATGGTAAGAGCCGATCGGGCTATAAACATGGTAAGAGTCGATCGGACTATAAACATGGTAAGAGTCGATCGGACTATAAACATGGAGCCTTGTGCCGACATAAGCCCACTGTTCGTATGGTGACAGTGGAAACGTATGACGATGATGGAAATGATGATATGTGCTAAGGTTATGGACTATGTGTATGAAATGATGTTTATGATATGTATGCTTAATGTTGTTTTACGAAAACTAGAACTCACCAGCGTAAGCTGACTTGATTTAGCATGTATGTCAGGTTAAAGCTATGATAAGAGAAGGCAGGGAGCTCGGGCATCAACTCAGACGATCCGTCGGTTTTGGCAATTCGAAATGATTTTGATACAGATACTTTATTAAATTCTGTTTATCAACTATGTTTACATTTCCGCTGCATGATTATGAAAGTTTTTAGTTTAAGAGCTATGTGTTATGATGAAAAACCAACCTCTGCGAGGTACCCGGTTTCGGGGCCTCACAGATTCACAATAGGTGTGAACATCTTATTTGGAGTTTGACTGAAAATAGTCAAACAATTCACAAGTGGTGTGAATTTGGAGTTGGGTTGAATCACAAGTGGTGTGATCTTCCCATGGTGAATCTATGGTGTTTAAGTAAATCACAAGTGGTGTGATTGCTTACCTTGAGAATCCTTGGTGAAAAAGGAAGTCTCAAGGAAGTGGTGTGAATCATAATTTAAATATTGATGGTTGTAGAGTTTAACACTTTAATTGTGTTTTAAAGTGTTTATGAATATACATTTCAAATGTTGTATATATTGTAATTGTTGTAAATTGGGAATCCTTGAAGTGAAAGGAAGTTCCAATGGGTTTGGGTGAAAAATGAAGTTTTAACGGGTTTGGGTGGAATGACTCGTTAGTAAATCGTTTTATGTTTATGTTTAATTAAGTCACCAAAGTAGGTTCGGTACTTGATTAATATGTCCATATGGTGTTATGGAATGTATTTGGGGTTAAGGAAAAAGTCGGAAACGATTTCGGGTGTTAAAATGGGCGAAAAACTGCGCAGACACAGGTTTGGGCGCCCAGTGCGCCCAGCAGTGCGCCCATCAGATATCAGTGCGCCCAAAGGTTCTGTAGTGCGCCTTGTAACACCCCGACCGATGGCGGAAACCTCGGGATGCCACGAGGGATGTGTAGATTGTTCAAAAGCTCGTGGGCATCTAAATCCAATCATCATATATCAATCAATCAACCAAAATAATTACACAAAAATCATGTTCATCATGAAATAGTTACAAAAAATACAAAAGAGATTTAGCTATCTAACTAAATTCTAGTCGCCAGATATTTAGTTATTTAGCTAAGTCCAAGACCCTATATGATGATGTCCAAAATAGAAGAGGTCTCCCTCTTCATCCTACTTGTCTCCATCACCTGAAACATGTAAGAAATCAAGTGTCAACTACAAAGTAGTTGGTGAGTAATCATAAGTTTTTATACTTAAAAAGGTTTTTATAAAATGAGTTTAAGAGTTTAAGTTTAAAAACGGTTTTATAAAAGGTTTAGATAAAATGAGTATAAAGGCTTATGATTTCCTGAGAAAATCCACAATAATACCTGCATGAGATAATCCAACCAAATTTCCAAACTTAACAACCAAGCACATACACAAACACATAATCACATAACCAATCAATCAAAGTCAATCATAAATAATCATAGTCAATAATAGATAATCAATCCACATAGCCAATCAATCAATCTCAACACCAATATTCTCAAATAATGTTCGTGACTATACATGATCATTATGTAATTAACATGAGTTAAAAACATGATACATGGAGTGGTCGCTAACCACGTGACAATACATGAAGTCAAAGCAATTAACCGAAGTCAAAGGCAATGCTTCACAGAGTGGAAATAATCCACGTGACAATACACGATGTCAAAGCGATTAACCGAAGTTAAGAGCAATGATTCTCGGAATCTGTGACAATACTTGTAACCTTTGTTATTGACCGAGGTCAATAAAAATGTTTACATGGATATAAGATAATAAGAGATAATCCAATAATAATGATAATTTCAAATGTGAATATCATATTGATAAACAGGTATTAACCTTGTGTTATCAAAATAATATTTAATTTGGTATACATGCTTCACCTCCGAGTTTTAAAACGAAACAGTTTAAAGAAAGGGAGGTTATGAGAACTCACCTGAAGTCCTTAGAATATGTGTCCTCGTATTATGCGCGCTCGCGTATGTAACTCAAATCAACTCAATAACCTGTATTTATAAGTGTGTTTGTGTTCATAAGTATTCGTGTTTTATTCACGTTAGTTACCCGTAAGTGTTTACTTTAAATCACTAAGGTCCCTTGAACTTAGTTTCTTTCGTCTAAGTTAAGTTTGAAACACTTGGCCTCATTATTGATTATTAATAATCGAGATTTACACATGATAGACTAATCATCTAATGAGGATAGTCCCATTATATAATCTTGTGTATAATTCCCATTATTATGTATGCTAAGGGGTGTTACCCTTATTCATACTACCAACCCCCCCCCCCTCACCTACATGCTTGACGTCTCTAATTGACCAATATGGTTTATGACTAAAAGCCTAAATTTAAGTTTTAAAGGATTATCACTAAGTTCTTTTACTATAATGAAACCCGTATTAGATGAAATCTTGTAATATGTAACATATATCATTAAATAAAGGTGGCCACTTTGTAACATACATGCATGACTAATTTGATTGCCCATCTTGATGTGGTTGTAATACCCAATTCACGTTATAAAAGATTATGTCCATGCCTTTTTCATAAGCTATTCCCATCATGTAGGCCTTATATTTATAAAGTTCATTTTATCAAGAAAAAGGTGGCAATAAATCAATCACTCATGCATGCATGTTAGTATAGATAAGTGTACGTGTATGTGTTTGCTTCCAATTACTCTTAATCCTACTTGTTTAAATGGGTTTTGGTCCGGCCACCCATGAGGGCAGCGAACCCTCTAGTCCAAACATAGTAGGTTCGGCCCAATATAGTTAGGGTTCGGCTAAAGTGAAAATAAGATGGTTCGGCCAAGTATAGTGCTCGACTACCCGAGGTTCGTGACCCCTAGCTCAGCTAAGGTTCGCCTGCTTTATCCTGATTAGGTTCGGCAATGGGGCTGCAAGTTGATAACAGGTTCGTGGCCTAAAGGTTCGGCCATGCAAGGTCAGGGTTCGTTGCATGGGTCAGCTAGATGACGAGGGTTCGTTGCCAAGAAGGTTCGGCCACCCAAGGGTTCGGCCAAAACTTGTTTTCCCGCCCATAGAGGATTCGCGAGGTTTGTGGATGGCGGCTGATGGTTCGGCTAAGATCCACACAGGTTCGGCCATAATGTCCCACGAACCCTGCACATCATTAGCCGCTTCTTCATCGCACTCATCCTGCCCAACCTGTTACAAGTTCAAACCGCCACACCTACTTGTTTATACTAGTTCGTCCCTAGGGTTTCTAAGCCTCAAATCGTCTACACATGGTGGTGGTGAGGATCGGGCATGTTTTCGTGTAAACCGAACAGAAAAACTCGAGTTTTTTTACCTGGAATCGTCGAACCAATGTGAGATTTCTTTGTACTTCCTTGTTCTTCTCGATCACACGGTCGTCTGGACACCGAGATCTCTTGAATCGGTTGAGAAATGAGTTCAAGAAGCTAGAGAGAAGGTGGAGAAGAAGTGTGTGTGTGTTTTTAGAGAGAGAAAGGGTTTGTGAAATGAGGGGAAAGATGATGATCTTTCTCCTTATAACGCGTATTGTCACCACGCGTCCGGTCTCGTTTTTATCGCGATAAATTATATAAAATGTTCAGTTTTTATCGAAAAACACATTTGAATATAAACCCTTTTTAAATAAATATGTTTCGTATTAGTTAAAATAATTTTAAATAAATTATTTCGTAAAACAATACCGTTTATTTTCGCTAAATCAATTATTTAATAATTTAATTTATTCGAATTCGTTTTCGGTTGTGATTCCTAATAAACGTTTTAAGTTCTTTTCATTAAATTACTATCGTTTGATATTATTTATTATCTCGTCGAGACACGTTACTCGCGTACGTATTCGTAAAGATCGTCACCTTTTCGAAACCGACGCTCGTACCGTATTTCGATTCGATTAAATTTTAAAGAATATCATTTCGGAATATTATTCTTAATAATTATATTCGTGTGAATCGTCACTCACGCGAATACATCATTAAGTTAATATTCCTAAATAAATATTCGTGTTTAAATAATGTTCGTAACCTCACCATCGCGTAATTAATTCCAGTTATGCACTATTATATATTAACCTTAATATTATCAATTCCCAATCCAAAACCCACTAAACCCAAGTCACTGACACATCCATGATAAACCGAAATATGCATATATATAGGGCATATGCAGAGGTAGATCGCAACCTCCCCTACACCGTCCCACCGCTATTTCGATAAACCATGACCATGTGTCCTTGACTACGTTTAGCAACCAGACCATAACAAACTTCCAATTCCATTCAAATCCATAACCCATAATCAGTGAATGAATGTAAACTGCAGTAAACTCTCTAATTCTGTTTAGTTGGGTTTCAACTAAACTCACCAGGGTTTATGCATAGAATATGTTATAACATGCATACCAGTAACAATGATAATCATCAAATGATGTGTCAATATAAAAATTACAAAATCTCAGGTCGTAACAGTACAATCGTACGGATGTACGGACAACCTAAAGTACAGTGATGTTACACGCCTACAGTGCGCCCAACCAGTGCGCTGGACACTGAAAATTGTCTGAAATTTCGTGTGATTGACCGGGTTTATTTGGGGGGGGGTCAATGGGGTGAACTCACTTAATTCTTATGAACTAACACTTGATTGTTGGGTGTGTTTTCAGGTTTTAAAAAGATACAAATGGGTGGTGCGAGCTCGAGATCGGAAGGAAAGGATCGAACTATCGTTTGTAAAACATATACTTTGGTGTAAATTACATATTGGGGTGTATGTAATGTTTTCATATGTTTTGAAAACCTTAAACTGTAAGTTTTTGAAAGTCTTAAGTGGTAAACATGTTTTGTAAACCAAACATGTATGTGGATTTTTCTGGGACCTAAATCTGATGTTGCTTTTAAACACGTGTTTGCGTGTGGAAATTTCGGGGCTTACAGTTACACACTCACACAGATTTGTAAAATAATACATGTTTCAATAATTCACAACAGAAAATGTTTAAGTAAATAGAACAGCGGAATTAAAATAGTAATACAGCGGAAATGATAAATTGTATCAAACACTACATAGTTTAAATTGTTTGAAAATAAAACCAATGCACACAAAGCCTAAGACACGAGTCTATATGCGAGCCAGACCCCTATCGTGCTTCCTTGTGCACATCCTAGCGTAAGCTCCATTAGTTACCTAAGAATACATGCGAAAAGTGTCAACTAAAAAGTTGGTGAGTTCACAGGTTTAGACAGACTGAAAGGTAAACAGACATATACTGGGTATGTTAAGTTTTGTGTGTGGACATCTTACCGAAACTAGACTGTTCCCGTTTGCCTCCGCAGGTCATCACTGAACCCGCATTCACATCGAAATTACACTCGTTATGACCTCCAGTCAACATTGGTGCCGAGTGGGGTTAGTCAAACCCAGTAGTACTACGTAATTACGACTCGTTTGAGTTACAACTAACGGCAAGGATAAGTGAGGACTTTAAGCGATAGAAGTTACACTCGAAAATGGTTTTCACAACATACCAGTACTATATCTAAAACAGTTGCATAGTATTCTCATCCCAAGGTTTAGTAAAACAGTATAAGAGTAAAAGTGGGGCCGTAAACTCACCTGAGTATACGTAGTGCGTTCTTACAGAATCGAGTAGCTCACCGGCTAGCAGTGTAACATCACTGTACTTTAGGTTGTCCGTGCAGTCCGTACATCGTACGATTGTACTGTCTACGACCTAAGATTTATTGTTATTATGAATGAATTATTTGTTGAAATTGATATTTATCACTGTTACCGGTATGCATGATTTTATAATATATTTACGCGTAAACCTTGGGAAGTTTAGTTGAAATTTAACTAAACAGACCCATAGAGTTTATCGCAGTGTTTATTACTGATGATTATGGATTATTGGTTTGAGAATGGTTTTGGGATGGAACTGGGAGTTTGTTATGTTATGGTTGCTAAACGTAGTCAAGGACACATGGTCAT
>SZYD01001976.1:0-48801 GCA_009363875.1 Mikania micrantha
AGAAATAAGCATATTGAGCTATAAGTGACTAGATATTGAATTAAATTGTTAATTGGTAATTAGGTTTTATCATGGTAATGCATATTGGATTATTTGGGTATTAGTTTGGGTTTTAAATTGGGCTTTATAGTGATCATTAAAATTTCATGGGGGTCAAAAATAAAATTTCTTGGGGGTCGGTCGAGATTAATCGTATATATAACGAATAAAATTTTTTTTTTCTTGGTGTCGGCCGACCCCCATGATATGTATGTGTGTCCGCCACTGCATGCTGACACATTATGTATACTCGCATCATTAGGTACATTTTTGTACGTATTTACATTGATTAACTATATAAATAGAAGCGTTTAGAAGCAACACAATATTCGGAAATATAAAAACAATCACATCACTAAAAAAAACACGAAAGCATGCATGAAAAAACGTAAAACTGTATCATATTTATTATTTAACCTAGCTATTATGATTTCGAATAAAATGTATGTTAAAAAATAGAACCAATTACCCATTTTTCCCAATAAAATTTATGCCGGAACATACTTGTGTTGTACTCAAAGAGAAGAAAACAAATTATTTTGATAAGAATTAGCTAGAAGAAACATTAGGTGAAATTTATTATGAGTAATTGAAATAATAAAACAATTAAATTATTTAAAACTATAAATGCGTGGGTGGGTATGGCAGATAGGGAGACTTGAACTCGGTGTAAGCTGGGTAGGGGTGTTCAAGAACGGTTCGGTTTTTTAAAGGTAATCATAAACTAAACCGTTAACAGCGGTTTTTAAATAATTATAATCAAAACAAAACAGTTTAAACTAAAACGAACCAAACTGAATTATAATGTTATCAACGGTTTGGTTTCGGTTTGGTTGTCGGATTGGAATTTTGTTTATTTTAAAAATATAATCGAATCAAACCAAACATTTATAGTTCAATACGGGTTAGTATTAATTACACTAAACCCAAATGCATTTTTTAATAAATCATGAACTCAATTTATTCATACATATATAGGCATATAGGCATGTATATATGCATATATATATATATGTGTGTGTGCGTGTGTGTATAGATATATCTATGTATATATACGTATATCTATATTCATATATACGCACGCGCACACATACGGTCCGGTCTGGTTTTTTACGATCAGTTTGAATGAAACCGTAAAACAAACCGTTTATTACGGTTCTAAACTTTCTAAACCGACTGACCAAATGTTTAAAAAAACAACCGTGAAACCGAACAAATGACCGGTTATATGATTTTGTGCTTTGAACCGGATACATCACTAAAGCTGAGTGGGAGACTGAGGTTCAAAATTCAAAGCCATTGAGTAAAGGCTCGCTTGAAAACTATGTTTTGCTTCGTTTTAGTTTAAAAATAATATTCATTGTCAGGTTGCTAAGTTGGGAAACGTAATGATAAAGTTGAGGACTCTTTCTTTCACGTGACCGGGTCTATCCTTTATTTGAATTAAAAAATAAATAAAAATAATAGTAGAAAAATAACAATAAGCTTTGTATTTTTTGATATTTTGCTCATTGTGATTTGGTTTAAATAACGTTTGTTATCCAAATGTTTCAAAAAATTCTTTTTACTCCTTGACATGTGCATTTTTTTTTCTGCTCAACCTACTAACTTCGTTTATTTTTTCAATTAAATATAAATGTATTTTAGACTTCTTAAACATAAGGACTAGTTGTGCCATTTACTCAAGTTACTATTAAAACTAAAGAACAAATTAAAGGACTAAATGTGTAATTTACTCAAATATAAACCCAAATCCTACACACCCTCATTTTTTCCATCAACCACATAACCAACATCGGCCACCACCAGCGTCACCACCAACACCATCGACGTTGCCCACTACACTGGCCATGATTTGTTACTTTGACCACAATTCGACCATCACAGCTACACAATTCAACTATGGCGACCTCCGACCAAATACCATTGCCCTCCGGCTAAACCCTATGTAATCATATCTTTTCAAAGTATAACTTTTTTACGAGTCAATTTTAATATAATAATTGTACACATGTTTTCGATGGAATGGTGGGTGTTTCATGTTTGAAAAATTTTATCAGAAAACAAACAAATATAACAAGCAAAGACTCATTTATAGAGAATGCTGGGTTTCGTGTTTGAAAATTTTAACAATAAACAATTCAAAGAAACAAATATACTAAGCAAAAGACACATTTATACAATAGGATTAATAAGGGTGAAATAATTATAAACTTTATTTCTGTCACATAGCGACCCATGGTTAGTATTAGAAATTAAAATAACATAATGACACAAGAATCTTTAATACTAAATTAAAGGGATACATATAAGTAAAAATAGTCTAAAAATAAAAACAAACCTAAATATAAGATTGCTAACGCCGACACTTACGAAGAAAAGAAAGTCAGTCGAATCTTCTCATCTTATGTCATTTTTTTTGTCTGTCTTCCTCCTCACAAGTGCCGTCATTTGTCTATTTTCGTATATGTTTAAACCATCTCAATCACTTTTTTTTGAACGACGAAGGTCTCAATCGTGTGAACCCATTGTTTCTAGGCCATGTCACCAAGGTCTAGTTACCTGGACCTCCCATGAGCCACCACAACCACCACAGGAGGAAACCTCACTGGGAAAACCCCCTGACCCCCTCAAACCCATATTTCGCTAAGGGAGGGATTTGAACCGAAGACCTCCCATTTGGAAGAATCATGTGACACCATTGAGGCAATGCCTCGTTGGTAACCATCTCAATCATCTATCCCACCTTTTTTGAAATATGTGCTACCCTTAATCTATCGTTAAAGTTTTCCTTATATGGTTTAGCCTTGTGTTCTTTCATATGCACTTCAATATCCTCGCATTAATTTGTTAATTAACTCCAACTTTTGTGCTACTGTTCTTTTAATCTGCCAACAATATTTAACACCCTCTTCTAATTGAATGATTTACTTTTATGTTAGCTACCAAAGGGCTTTGTCCTAGCGGCACCCTTGACTTTTCAAATGGAAAGTCATGTGTTCAAATCCCTCCCAAGGCGAAAAATGGGTCCTTAAGAGGTCAAGAGATTTTCCGGTGCGGTTTCCTCTTGGGGTGGTGGTGGGGTCTCAACGGAGGTCATGGTAACTAGACCTTAGTGACGTGGCCTGAAAATCAGTGGTTCGCACGTTGAGATCAAATGCCGTTCAAACAAAAAAAAAAACTTTTATGTTAGCTATAACCTATAATCGATGTTGTCCTTTCACTGCAAATGATGAATATTTGAATATTCTAGGTTTTGTTGATTAAACAAACTAAAAAAAGAAAAGAAAAAAGCCTCTCTAGAGTTATAACGATATTTTTGTATGTTATTATTTTTCATTCTATACAAGTGAGCTTCATAGTAAAGTGATATACTTTAGACTACTAACTGCCTAACAGTTATACTTAGGATTGCAACAAAATAGGTTTTTTTTTGAACGGCATTTGATCTCAACGTGTGAACCGCTGATTTCCAGGCCACGTCACCAAGGTCTAGTTACCATGACCTCCGTTGAGACCCCACCACCATCCCAGGAGGAAACCGCACCGGAAAACCCCCTGACCTCCCAAGGACCCCTATTTCGCCAAGGGGGTAACCATTAGGCTAGAAGCCCTTGGTTTGCAACAAAATAGTTAAATACAGGAAGCTATACTATCTAATTTGCCGGTCATATGATACGAAAATATTAACGTGAAACATGAACCAAATAGTTGGTCACGTTTGTGGTGCATACATATAATGCGTATACGTGTCGGCTCTTGAAAGACAAAAGTAAAATTGCCCTAATTTTAAAGTTATTTTACTTAATTTTTGTGAAAAATCGTAAAAAAAGTTGTGTTGGTCAGTTAATCAGGCATCATGAGCTGAAGATCTCACTGGAAGTAGTCTCTTTGGTCATATGAGGTAGAGGTATAGATAAAATTGTCTACATCTAAGCCTCCTCAGATCTTACCTTAATTTTGCTAATGGTGTATTATATTTAGTATGATGATGAACCAAAGAGTGTTTATATATATAAATATGTGTGTGTGTGTGTAAACAGCCCCTTTTGTCAACAATTATATCATTAAAATTATGTCATCGAAAGAATTTATACATCAAAGATTCTGTTGGATGTGATACTTAACATTTTGTTTGTGTTTATGTTTAATTTATGTTTTTGTTTTAATCATTAAACTAGTTCATTAGAGCAGTTAAAACAAGTATGTATATATTTTTCTATGAGATCTCTTGTCAAAAAAGTATCCTAAACGTTGTTCCCTACTAAAAATAAACCACTTGGTGTTAATTAAGAGTTGTATTTATACACATTTTATCACTGCTTTAGGTAGAGATACCTATTCTGCTCCACTTTGTGTATTTGTCTACAAATATCGACACGACTGGGTGCGGGATGTTTTGTGGGACATCCTAAGAAGAGCTGGGATTTCTGCTAAGAAAGAGGCCCCTGTGAATTTCCTCACAGACCCTATGGAAGGGAGATCTACTCTGCGGCCAGCGGATCTGCTCGTCTTTGGCTGGACTGGGGGGAAACATGCTTGTGTAGACCTCACAGGGGTTTCCCCTTTGGTTGGTTTAAGGGAAAACGGATTTGTGGCCGGACAAGCAGCAAGAAAGGCTGAATCAAAGAAAGTGGATAAGCACGCTAAAGCCTGTGCAGAGAACCAGCATGTCTTTGTCCCTTTTGCCTTTGATACTTTTGGTTCCCTAGCGTCCGAAGCTATCCACTTCTTGACGAGGGTTCAACGGGTCATCCACAACAATGTTTCAACCCCAAGAGGGCAGGAGTTTGTGTTTGGAAGGTTAGGATTCGCAATTCAGAAAGGGTTGGCGGCGCAGCTTGTTGCCCGTTTACCTGCTGTTTTGATGTAAACTTGTTTCAAAAAATATTGAGTACATAGATTAATCATCTTTTTTAATCTAGTTTTAGATTTCTAACTTCTTTGAAGTATGAAGTAATCTATTTTCTTGGTTGAGTGTAATAGAGATGAGGGGGGATATCATGTGAAATGTCACTAACAAGCAATAGAGTAAAGGAAAGGAAAGATGGTACTAGCATACCCATACACCATAGTTTTAATATGCTTACGCGATAATTGTTATTAATGTTTTCATATCAACAAGTGTTGTTTCCTTTTGATTATAAGTTATCGCCTTTTTTCCTCCCCGTTCCGCGGAGGGGGAGGGGGTGATTGGCTTGGCGCTTACAGAGTGCCATCATCACGACACGAGAGAGGAGATTAAGTGATGTTGTTTTACCACAAGGTAGCACTACCCTCTAGGGAGTGCATGACAACAAGAGATTTGGCACATTAGTGTCAAAAAGACCCAAAATCAAAAGAGGAGAGGTCGTGATACTCGTTGGTGGTAAGGTGGATAAAGGTGTTGTTTGTTTTTTTTTCTTCCAAAAACGTCTGTACAGCCTCTATTGTCTGCACCGTGCAGA
The DNA here is from genome assembly GCA_009363875.1 of Mikania micrantha. Classification (NCBI taxonomy): domain Eukaryota; kingdom Viridiplantae; phylum Streptophyta; class Magnoliopsida; order Asterales; family Asteraceae; genus Mikania; species Mikania micrantha. The sequence goes on from SZYD01001976.1 coordinate 5,487, forward strand.
CCACGTACAGACATTGATATTTGCAAACTGTTTGTTTTTTTGAAGATGTTTCATTTAAAAACATCTGCGCGTGCTCTTATTGATTTAGATGTGGCCCAACCACTTCTAAGATCTTTTATGGTCTGCATATATCACCCACCACCGTCGGACACCACCACCGCCAGCAATCGGCGGTCACCCCCACCACCACATATGGTCCACCTCTTCTTATACAAATGTCTGCAGATGTGGTACGCAGACTGTACATATTTTACTTTTTAAAAAACAAACAGCACCCAGTGGAGACCCAACATACCTTATGTGGCTTGGTAGGAAGATGGTGATGTAGCAATGGTTGACTGAATGTATACATTTTAACATACCTTCCTCCCAAATTGATAGCGTTAAGAAAAGTATAATAAACATTAAAAATGTATACATTTAACTCTAATATGTCGTGTATTGATAAATGATTGATTGAATTTCTTAAATTTGCTTAATTAATTTTAATGTAGACATGAATAAAAGTTTGTTTGAGGGAAAAATAAACATTAAAAACATTTAAATCAAGTTAGCTATAAGGTACGGTACAAGTCATTAAAAAGGCTGGACAACAAGCAAATGAGGCAAAAGATGCTTTTATTTCACTTTCAATAGTGAACAAAGCATCCTACACACGTGAAGTATTGATGACATTGATGATTAAAGATCATGTGTTGGTTGTTTTCGAGCACAATGTGCACACTTTGACAAATAAAGAAATATTTGTGTGCACACTTGGTTTAAAAGCAACATTATGTCTTTCAAATAATATGCCAAGCTAAATTCATTGATAATTAACCACATTTATAAGATTATGAAAAAAAAAATCATATGTACATAATCATTGTACCTCAAATAATTAATAAATTAATATGTACTACATAACAAACAAACTTACTTAGTATATTCTCACTCTTCAATTAGGTCTGCGAGAAAAGGATGGATACAAACATTACCCATGTCCCAGGTGGGATAGAGAGGCTGCTCCGAAAGAGTCTCCGACTTAAAGTTATCGTTTAGGTTAATTATCCCAACACTTTTAACGTTATTTTTACAAAATAAGTAAAATAACGTTAAAATTATTTATACTCACATATCAAGTGAAAGTACCAAGCCTTTAAAAAATCTATAATAACTTTCTTAACAATCAATGATGCATTGTCTCAATGGTACCCTGAGATTCTTCCAAATGAGAGGTATTGGGTTCAAATCCCTCCCGCAACAAAAAATGGGTCTGAGGGGGGTCAAGGGGTTTTCCCAGTAATGTTTCCTCCTGGGGTGGTTGTGGTGGCTCATGGGTGGTCCAGGTAACTAGACCTTGGTGACATGGCCTGGAAACAGTGGGTTCACACGATTAAGACCTTCGCCATTCAAAAAAAACTTTCTTAACAGTTTTTATTTATTTTAAGATAATATTCTTTTTATAATTTGTGTAGTAAATTTGTTAATAAACACCACCCAAAGTTTATCTTTCACACATATAAGCCATTCATACCAAAAGAAGTTCGTATGGGTACAATTGGCTCCTTTCATTCCCCAAACACACAAACAACATAAAACACACTTCATCTCATTTAGTTTTGAGTGCCCCATTTATATTTGTTGAAGTGTTTGTCCATGGTTGTTAAAGGTGAGAAAGGAAAACAGAAGACATAATGGTGGTGGTTCTCAAGAATGGGAGGATGAGGTATGTCATCATTTTTGACAAAAAAATGATAATAAAATACTTGTAAAACAGTACTGGTTAAAAAAAGTTAAGAATTCATATAAAAAATATATCTATCAAAAACATAGAACATTATCATTAGCGTGTTAGTCGAGATGTCAATCGGTTACAAAAGCATGCGAGTTTATCCTAATTTCTTTACTTTTCTCACCAGGGCCGGCCATGAGGGGTTACCGAAGGTACGACCGCACCGGGCTTAATTTTTTGAGAGGCACAAAATTTCGAACTTATTATATTTACATTCATATATACAATTATTTTTAAACAAAATATATTTTTGTTATTTTTTTATGCTCTGAATTGATTAGTAATGTCTTTTTCTTTGTGTTTTACTTCATTTGTTGTTTTTTAAGCCTTGCTATAAAGGCCTAAGTCACAACTAATGATTCAATCACGCCCTATCCGGATTAGTGACACTTAGCTTCATTTTTAAGATACAAAGAAAAAAAGAGAGTAAAATGTCATTTTAGTCCATGTAATTTGACAACTTTTGTCATTTTAGTCCAATAGTTTAAATTTTGCAATTTTGGTCATTATGGTTTCATTTTATTGCTATTTTCATCCCTATAGTTTGGTAAATTTTGTCATTTTAGTCCAAAATTTTAAATTTAATTGGACTAAAATGGGAATAAAATGGAAACCATAATGACCAAAATGGCAATAAAATGAAACCATAGTGACCAAAATGGCAAAATTCAAACTATTGGACTAAAATGGCAAAAGTTGCCAAAACACAGGGACTAAAATGACATTTTACTTAAATAAAAATACTCGCAAGAACTGATTTTATAGTGTTTCTTTTTATTTTTTTTGTTTGGTTTAATATTTTGGGCCAATTATATATATTCTCTTGCTAAAACTCTTTATTACATATTTATCCAATCATAAAAAATATTTGATTATGTTTGAGTTTATTACGGTATTACCTAAACAAATTATCTGAAGTTTATATTTTCAATGATCAAGTAAGTTTTGCCTGTACTCGAAAGTACTTAAACTATTTTATAAAAATGTTTTCAAATATTTAGATTTATGCTTTATATGTTATGGTAGAAGTACAATCAGGATGAATTTCAAGAACATAATTGACATGTTTCTTGATAACCAACACTACAACCTTCTTATCTGGTCATCTCAAAACATGAGTCTTTCACCCTATTTTACTCGCTTACATTAAATTAGAACAATGTTTTTTTTAGCTCATACAAATATTTATGAACTGTACGTGCTTTTTCAGCTTATATAAATATTTATGAACATTGTTTTAAGTGACAACATCGGTTTTTTGACTAGTGACATCATTAGTAATCAATATGATAGTGGAAACAAGATAACACATTGATTATCCGTTGGTATACTGTTTACTCAAGTTATCACTAGTTTTACGAGTTTCAGCGACTAGTGTTGTATTTTTTTTAATTTCAATTCATGATTTTTATTGTATCGTTTTTTATTATGTGTTGATCATTACCCGACCCGAATGGTAAAACTGATGTGAAAATTTACGTCTACAACTATGAAACTATAACATAAAAATACAGTGACATCACTAGAAAATATCATGGATCTGACATTGAGTGATTGCATGTCTATTTTTGAGTTCAGCTATTTACGTGTGTGTAAGATATATGAGTGACTTCAAGATTCATTAAATCTAGTTGTTGTATATGCTTTCAGAAACATGTTAATAAAGTGTTTAAAGAATATACCATTTCCTTCAAAAATGATACTCACCTAATCATTAAGTGCTGAATGGTTAAAATGTCTGAATAATTAAGAAGGTCTGAATCATTAAGTACTGAAATGGTTAAGACCGTTTCATTAAATCTAGTTGTTGTATATGCTTTCAGAAACATGTTAATAAAGTGTTTATAGAATATACCATTTCCTTCAAAAATGATACTCACCTAATCATTAAGTGTTGAATGGTTAAAATGTCTGAATAATTAAGAAGGTCTGAATCATTAAGTACTGAAACGGTTAAGACCGTTTGTTTTATAGTTAGAATGGAAGAAAAAAAAAACATTTTTATAAAAAAAACCCTAATAAATAACACCCCTGGTACACCTCACCACCGCAACCCCACCCTCCGCCACAGCTCCTCCACTGTCGCATCCATGGTTGTAGCCTCCCACAACCACACCGATCTCCCACCACCACCGTCACAGCCTCCCATAACCACAATCTCCCACAACCACATCGATCTCCCACAGCGAGGCGACGGTGATGAAGCCGATGGTTGGTGAAGTGTTAAGTCGGTTGGAGGATGAGTGAGGCTACAACATCGACTGGCCAAATGACAGTGGCGATGGACAGCGATGAAGTGTTAAATCGGTAGGAGGATGAGCGGGTCGACTGTGGCGACTGACGGAAGGACGATAGCGATGGACGGTGATGAAGTGTTAAGTCGGTTGGAGGTGAGCCGACGCCATAGTAGCCACGGTCAAAGGTAAGCTTCTTTCCCATTCAGACTTATTTTCAAGTATGAATCATTCAAACCCCATTCAAATGATTTCATTCCATTCAGGTGTGGTTTTTAGTTGAAACAAACGGTCTGAATCTAAACCATTCAGACCCATTCAGATATATTCGAATGTTACTAGACAGCCCCTAACTACAACACAAGATATGGTGAGTTCATAAGTTAAGCATTGCGAATGTGTAGTGAGACAATAGCTAATTGGGTGATTAACAAGGCAGTCTTTATATGTTAATAATATTTACGTTTTTGTTGTGATTTTTAATTGAATTTAATTGCAAGTTTCTTATTGTCATTGTAGATTTCTTAATTTTCTATTGTTGTTTTTATCCATTGTTGTGTCTTCAAGATGATTTATTTATATCATCTTGCTATGTTTTCCTATTCACCAAAGTAAGTAATATTACAATAAGGTTTGTAAGACTATTTATAGTGGTCATCTAACTGACTGATGATGTGTTGCAAAACACATCCGTCTATTTGGTTGTTTTCGTTAGTTTTTGTACATATTTATTTAGTTTTTTAATTGTTTTTAGCTGGTGCTTCACAATATTGTAAATGGGTGCTTGCAGGTCACAAACATACATATTTGGCACAAGAATGAAAAGAAACGAGCTCCCGGTAGGACGAGGACGGGTCTGGAATTGAAGAGAACAACAAAACATATTTTTTAAACCCTTCGCATACCGCGAGGACCAAACGAAACCCTGTCGTGCTACGCGACAGGTGGAAAAGACCATTCTACCCCTGACTTAATCATTGGGTTGACTCGACTAATTTATCGGTTTATGGAACCCTTCGCGTTACGTGAGGGGTGCTACTGGGGGCGTCGCAATACGCAACATGAGGAAAATTTCAGAAAAACGTCTTTGGTTGATTAAAATGGCTGGAGACTCAATTTCTAGGGTTAGACATGATCCGGACGAGCATCGAAGGCGACCAAGAAGGCTTGGAAGGCAAGTAAGGCAAGAATCATCAATTAGAAGCCCTAGGATCGATTATCGAAGGGTGTACAACGATCGGTTTCTATTTTTTTCTTGTTTTGTCCATTGAATGATGATTGATATTAGGTTTTGGACTAGATCTTTTAGTTTGTTCGGAATGATTATTGGCTAAACTATTAGAACTACCTAGGGTTTGAATGATTATGCATGTTTGACATTTACTTTGATTGATTGTGGAAAACAATGTTTGTGATTATGCAATGACATAAAGATTTGGTTTTGAATCTTGGATGTGTATGAATGTTTGGATATGTTTATGATGTAATCAATTTATTCATCATGTGCTTTGATGAATGTCTTTCATAACATAGGTACATGTTAGATCAATTACTTGGTGTTTTTGATTAGTAAATGAATTGCTAGATGTACTAGTTCATAGGAATTATGATTATGTTTTAAATAGTCTAAATGTTTAACCAATCTTAAAAGCCGTGATGTGAGAGGTTGTTGGTTTGTCTTGGGTGTTTGGTTCCTAGTTGTAATCTTTGTGAGAAGATTATTTCTAGCTAATTAAACATTTCTTTGCCTACCAAATCCAAGTTGAAATTCCTTGTTATCCCATGCACAATTGTGTGTTTGAGACTTTCATTTCCGTGAGGTAGATTGTCTTTAGGATATGTCATTGATGGGTTGGGTAACTTGTGAAAGAAACTCAATAAAACCGATAGTTTAATAACTTGTAGGCATCTCAGTTGACATCTTTGAGAAATGTTGAAGATACTCCAGGTTGTTTATAAGTTAGTAATTCAAGATCCCGGTTTCACAACTAGTTCCATAATCAATCTAAAAAGTGTTAAGCATGTATATGATTCACCCCTAGGTAGTTACTTCATCATTGTCACTTCTTGATTCACTTTTTGCCATTTAGTATTAAATCGGTTTTAGGTATTTTATTTCTTTTAGTTTAAATTTTATTATTCATCAAAAATCCCCCTTTTCAAATAATACTTTTAAATTAAATAAACTTGTATAGATAAGTTAAAGAGTCTAATTAGTATTTTCTGTAGAAGTCTGTGGGTTCGATATTCGGACTTGCCTTTTCTTTACTATTTACGATATGTTCACTTGCCTGTCAGTAGCTTAGTTTTAGAGAGTCTAGATGTAACAACCGAAAATTTAGCAATTTAATAATAAACGTGCGAGATTTCGGTAACTGTTGATGTTCGAAGAATCATGTTATCAAAGAAATAAGCACGTTTGATCGTGCTTGAAATTCACGTTAAATTAGCAAACGAAATTATTACAGGATGATAGTACGCGGAAAAATCGTGAAACGAGGCTCCGATTTCAAGATACACTGAATCGAATATAGCAATAGATTAGAGGTCAAATATTTTGAACTCTTTAGGTCTTGAGATTATAACAATTGGAAAGAGCTCGAAAAATCGTGAACGTAGGCGAAAACCGTGCGCAAAACAGAGTTCGTATGCTCCTGGAATCGTGAAACGAAGATAAGATAAAAATATGGATTTCACAACCCGCGCGGTACGCCCCAATTCGTCGTCGGGAGTGGGGCGATGCGCCCCATGTCAGCAGATCGCGAAAATGGCTTAAAAAGTCAAGTTTCATCAAGATATCTCATTTTTTTGATCTTATCTTCGATAATCAGCTTCCCACACACGAAAATCACCTTCCAATCCATAAGAACTCCAATTTTGAAGCCTCTCAATCACGGGGATCGCTCCAAGGATCGTTAAAACAAGTCCTGATCGTCTTTTTACGCACAGAACTTCATTTGAAGAGGTAACTGTTCATTTTAACCTTCTAGATTGATTATGATTGATTAAATCTTGTTTCTGAACGTGATGATATAGTTAGGGTTGTTGATTATTGCCTAGATGATGGCTAGGATTGATTATAAATGACAAACTCGAACCGTTAATGGGTAAATCCTTGTTTTGAGCCGTTGTAATGCCCGATTTGCATGAAATAATAACAATGGTTATGGTGGTTTAAACCATTTGATTATGACAAAGTAGGTGATTAGTTTGATTAGTTTTGATATGCAAGGTTAATTCTAAGTGTTTTAAACTAATCACAATCATTAACATACTCACTGGAACGAGTATCTGATGTTTATGATAACAGGCAGATCGGTATGTTAGACATGGTTATTAAACCTATTCTAATACTACTTTGTGATACTTCATGATATCTGGGTAATCAATAACAAGGATGGATCATTTCTAAGCTATTAATCTGTCTAGGAACCCGTCTAGTGAGATAATCAACAACATTAACTATTTGATGACTATCAAGGCAATGTCTTTGACATTGGACGTTCAAAAAGATTCAGTCCGTAAGTTAGCAATGCCTAAGACGAATTAAGTAAATAAGAGAATACGCTTATTTAAGCTGAGCGAATAAGAAATCTTTAGGCATAACAAGATTGTAGAGATAAGAATGATCAAAATGAGTGTAAGCGGAATTTTGAAATAAAGTTTCGAATGAAAGTTACGATATGCCGAAGTTTTAAGCGGTAATCGTAAATTGAGAACCTTCATGATAAGGTTATAATCATGATGATATGTTCATATTAATAGGATATCATTGTGAAGTGAGAAAGGAAGGAAAGGAAGAAAAGTTAGCGGAGTGTGCTAAAGCTCAGGTGAGTTCTATGAGCCCTCTTTTACTGTTTTAACGTTTTAGGGCTGATGTGCATGCATGATAAATATCTTTCAAATGATTGTGAGTTCTTATAGCCCTATTTTAAATGTTTTATCATTTTGGGCTGATATGCATGTTATAAAATTATTGTATGAAAGTGATTGCAACCTGATTATGATCAGGTAAAGTATGTTTTCAGGTAAAGTATGTTTTTAAATAAAGAATGTTTTTATGTAAAGAATGTTTTAAGACTCAACTGCGGTTGAGAAGAAAATGATTTTTTGAAAGACATCGACCGAGGTCGAGCAGGAAATGTGTTATGAAAGTCCCGGCTGCGGTTGGGCAAAACATGCGCACTGCGGTGAAAGGAGCCGCTTATGCGTATGATGGTTTAAATGATTTAAACCAGGTTATGATGTATGTTAAGAAGTCTTGTACCGGTATGAGCCGTCAATTTCGGTTGATGGTTTAAGAAGTCCTGTGAAAGAACAGGCAGAAGTCCTGTGAAAGAACAGGCCTGTCGACTGTGTGTCGCCGGTTCAGTTAAAGAAATCTTAGGCATGCTTGAGTTATCAGCTGCGCGTTGATAATGTTAAAGAAATCTTATACATGTATGAGTTATCAGCTGCGGGTTGATAGTTAAAGCGTCTTGTGCTGCACAAGCCTGTTGACTTCGGGCGGCGGCAAAGGCTAAAGTTTTATGTATAGTATGAAATGTATTTATGTTATGATGACATGTATGTTATGCATGTGAATTATGTTATGTTCTATAAAGTTTTGAGACTGTTGACTTTGGTCAACAGTGAATGCTAACGTTTTTATGAATAATAAAGATTTTATGTTTATAGAAAGATTAACTTAGAACTCACCAGCGAAAGCTGACTTGTTTTAGCATGCATGTCAGGTTGAATGATATTGAGAAAGAATAGTAGAAAGGCTCGAGGCATACCCGGAAGACTACCCTGGCATAATCTGGCATAAACTGGCTATGTATAAAACCATAGAGTGTGGGCTATGTTTAACGTTTGTATAATATGTGTGCCATGTTTTATGTAATCACCTGAAATTCCGCTGCCATAGTAATGTAAATTTGGTTTAATTACCATGGGTTTGATGCTTTGCCAACCGAGGGGACTCCCGGGAATCGGGGCCTCACACTAGAGTATTACTTAGTGCTTAGATTAGTTGTGATTTTTGTTAATTCTGATTGAACTACTTTGTGCACATCAACTGAAAACCTATAAAATCCCACAGTGGTCACCTTACTATAAAACTTTTTTCACTATGCCAAATCATCATCACTATATAATTTTAATTATTATTTATTTTTAATTTTAATTACAAATAATTTATGAATACATAAATTCAATTAAACATTTAATTTTTAATTAGTTAAAAATTAAATAAATAACATTACATTAATTAAAAATAATTCAATATTTTACAAAAACAAATATTAAAAGTAAAAAAATACAATAGGATATAAAAGATCACTAGTGTGACTTTTGTTTATAGGTTGTGGGTATTTATAGGGTAAAATATATTAATTAAATTTGTTTTTTTTAAATTGACCGTTGTCAAACAATATTATTTTGTTGTGAGTCCCAATTCATTTAATTCACCAGTCTCAAAATGGGGATGGGGATGGGGGTGGGGGACGGGGAGTAGACGTCGTTGAAATCAAAACTTGGAGGCCGTCAGGAGAGGGGCGGTGTTCCCGCTAACCCCCGTCCAAATTTGAATTCCTGTCGAGCCAGCATCTCGACCATTACACACGGTCTAAGGGATACTCCAATGAGGTTTGGTTTCATATACCACATCTTCTTGTTCTCTTTAAGCGACTAAAGGGTTGTTTGGTTTTTCAAAAAAATCCTTCCTCGATCAGCGCCCCACTAGTCGGCCAGCACCCCCCACCTCCACATCATTGTCCTCCACAGGCACGACCACCACCGCCCTCCTCCACAGACGCGACCACGCCGTTTAGTCGACCAACGGTGGTGAGCGGCTACCCAACCAACCAATGGTGGTGCTGGTCGGAGATGAACGACGGAGATAAGGAAGACGTGAGCGTACGATTGGAGATGAGCCACGACTGGAGATGAGGATGGCGAGTGCGTACCTGGAGATGAGTCAGAGATGAGCCCTAGGTCGTGGGATGGCAGTCGTGGAAGTGAATGCCAGCGGTCAGTGGTGGTCCATTGTAGATGTGTGTTTGGAGGAAGAGAAGGGGTGATGTGGTACTCTTTCAGACTTTAAAACACAAATAATTATATTATCCTCTTCTACAAAGTTTTGGTCCAACACTTCTACTAAAGATGAGGTTCACAGACTGCAGATCTTTTACCTCTTAAAAAACAAACACCACCTAAATGAAAAAACAAAACCTCTTAATCTTGTAAGCACAAAGGGACAACATAATAGACAACTAGTTTTTATCATCACGCACGTTGCGGCGGGTACATAGTACGCTCTTGAGAATTGGTATTATATATTATTTGTTGATATATAAGTTATATAACAATATACAAAATCCACACAAAATAAGTTACAAAATAATATAAAAAATTACTCACAAAATCGTTCTCATCGGCAACCAATTGGTTGAATTAAAACAAAAATCAAAATCTCTAATTAAATCTCTCAAATTTAATAAAAACCTCAATCTTTAAACAAATTTCTCAAATTTAATTATCTAATATATATTTACTACTTCTCAAAACTAAAAAACACTTATGATGGTTTAAAATACTTCGTATTCAATTTTATGAAAAAAAGGGCTGAACTATTCACTTTTCGTGACTTTATAATTCGTAAGTGAAACAAAAAGGCGGTGACACTGTTCTTTTTTCATGGTTTTTAATATGTATACATATATACGTGTGTGTCTACATATAATATTTACTATTCACAATTTGACCAAGATTGAAAGAACCATGTTTTTTTCAATATATATACACTATGGTTGTTGATGGTGATGAAGCATACGATAGCTGGTGGTGTGACGTTAGCAGACATGGGTGGCTTTATATGACTATGGTCTGCAAGGGATGGAAAGATGATGGAAGAATATGATTTAAACAGTAAACACTATGCGACAAATGTAATTTTGTGTGTCCAAAACACAAAAACTAAAACTTCACTATTTGTTTCTCATGACTTATAATATAATACTAGGGTTTGTCACCCGCGCGATGCAGCAGGTTAGGCACAATAGAACCCCGTAAAAACTAAACTTTAAAGTATACCTTGTAGCAATAATTTCTATGGTGGCTCGTATTTTCTAAAAGAAAACTCTTATGTACCTATTGATGGAATAAAGTTGTCATTATGGCTTGCTTCAATTAATGGTGTTTAATTGGGCAGGTGTTGGTTGATAAGCCTCTTTGTACTTGCACATATGCATAATGATTTGGTATATTATCTTACAGTCTCAAATTTGACCATTTATAACCTTCTTGCATTCTTGAGTTGAATAGGATCAGACAAAATCAAAGTGCAATTCATTTAATTAAAGTGCAATTCATTTAATTATGATATGAACCTACATACAAATAACATGTAAGCATATATTGGATGTAATAGATGCATTAACAAATGAAAATGATATTAAGCTTAAGTCAATGTCAATGCTTTAGTTAAGAATGTAAGCATTTACCAACATAAATCAAAAATTTATGCTTGAGGGTGTTCATAATATTTTCATACAGAATTCCAAAGCCTTAATATTGCATCGCTACTTCTTATTATAATCAATGACAATATTACTTGACTGTTGAGAAGTAAACTATATGATCCTTCAAATTAAAACATCAAAATCATGAACATCAAATATATAGGTTCATTGCCATCAAAATAAATACTCAACAACAACATTTAGGCAAATCAAAGCAAGCAATTCTAATAAATTTGATTGACCTAAATTCAAATACCAACACCTGGTTAGGTGCAATTTTGATTATCTTTGGTTGACCTAAATATCAAAGATGTACCTTTGCTTGCACTTTCAGATGCTCTTTTCACGGTACATAGACAAATGAACATATATAGTTACCTACAAATGCACAAATAGACATTTCTTTCTGTGAAAAGAAAGCAATCCAATTAACTTGAGGCGATCAAGATAAGATATTAGCATGGATTTGTTTTTTAAAACAGAGATGCAAAAGACCCCTAAAAATTCCAATAGGAAAAGATTATGATGGAGCAAGCTAATTCAGTAGCAACAATTACTAAATAGGTGATATGCAAAATTATCAAATCAAGAACCTAACAAAGATGACAGATGATATAAAAGCAAATTAAGATCACAAAAATGCACCTGTACGGTTTCATCATACGAAAATTTAGGATCATTATTCATTTTCTTCTTCGGGAAATTAATTACCTCTTGCTCTTTCAAGCCAGAACTTGATGCCTGCAAAATTTTAAATATAAAAACATAATTCTCTTTACAATTCAAAACTTGAGAGGCTCATTATCGGAATATACATTTTAAATCTCTGAGCATTGAGATGGTGATCGTCTTTGACAACAAACAAAAGGTAACCATCATAAAGTACATTAGATCCTTAATTAAAAAAAAAACTAACACCCAAAGCAAACAGAGAATTATATATTCAATTAAGACAATAGCTTAAAAAATGAAACGGGTCACATAGATCAAGCAGGTCAGATGGATCTATGTTGCATTGGAATATAGCGTCAAAGAACATCCAAATATTACATAATGATTTAATAAGTGCAAGTATTAAGCTAGAGTGGTCATAGGTGTTGATTGCTACAATGATCAGGTGTTATTTTTGTATTTTAATTAGCTACACATGATTGTCGTAAATTTTTAACAGTAATAGACCAATAAGCTAAAAAATGTGAAATCAAAGCATTGGTATAAATCTTTAAGGTTTGACCCATACAATCCATGTTTAAGCTTTTATATTTTTAATCAATATTTCCTTTTTATATTTTTAATCAATATTTCCTGTAGCTTTCCACTTAAAATCTATTTGCACGCAAAGGAGTTTGAATTAATTCAACGTTTTATTAAAGACAATTAGCATTCCCCAACAACCTGGTGAGTTTAACACAATCCAAAATCACAATTTATGTATGTAATGTCGTGATTTAAAAAAAGCTAATAATCTTTACAATCCAATCCTTGAGAGGCTCATATCACAATACACATTTTAAATCTCTAAAAACATTGAGATGGTGATAGTATTTGACAACAAAGAAAAGGCAACCATCATAAAGTACATTAGATTCTTAATAAAAAAAAGAAAAGAAAACTAACACTCACAGCAAATTGAGAATTCTATATTCAATTAAGACTATAGCTTTAAAAATGTAATGGGCTTTAATGAACTTAATAAAAAATTGTTTAGTTAAAGCATCGTTTTCAACTTTAAGTATGAACATTAGTGCAAGCTACTAAAAAACTCAAATTGAACTCTAACCATTTCATGCTACTGAGATCTTATTCTAGAGGATGAATCATCAACAAAAGCAGCTGCAGATTATTCATCTGTATAGGTAAACAACCGTGCATCACTAGGCAACAATGCATAGTTAAGAGACTTAAAAGTACCTCTTTTGTTGGTAAATGGTATACCTCGAGTTTTGAGGTCAAAAAACCTAGTTTTCAACTTCAAAACAAATTACAAATCCTTCAGATTTTCAAGAAAATATTTCAAAAACTACATTAACCTGTGTAAACAACATTCACATGAATCTTGAATTCATAATGTACACTTGAAATGGCCCATCCATTATTTTAATCATATATGTATATAAGGAAATATAAAATATATTTTAATGAGCATGTATATTGATTCATAATATCAGGTGCCAAAGAATTTGTTTTGAATAATCTGTGTATTAGCCGCATCTGATATAACAGATTATGAGATTATCTAGGTTATGACATGCAGATTGTTTTTTTTTTTTACATTTAGTATTATGATTTTGATTATTCAATACTACATAATCACAACAGCTGAAGATCATAAGTTTCAATTTCATATTGTAGGGGTCAAATGAGCCAAACAACTTTCAAGCTTTTACCAAAAACCTGTAAAAAAACCATTAAAAATCAAAATCAATAGTGAAACGAAAGGACCTTATTGACTGAAACATCGGCGTGAACAACTGGAGTTGGTAAAATCCACGGAGCGACCAGAGATGAAGATTAGGGCTCCACCAAACCAACCTGTTCGTAGAATCATAAGCATTTAAATGGTCACCAAGAAAAGGGATTACTAAGTCAAATGAAATGAGCTATCAAAATCAGGAACCTTATCAATGGCGTGATCAGAGACGAAGATTAGGGCTTCAGTCCACCAACCTGTTTATGAAGCTGCGACCAAGAAAAGGGAGAACGATCAAAGGTAACCAAGAACAGAAGACATCTTATGGATGGAAGATGAAGATTAGGGTTTCACGCAACCAACCTGTCATAAGCGATCGGAGGAAAAGGGAGAAGAAAGTCGTGAGCCAATGAAATGAAGACGTGAAGATATGAGCAACAGGTAGAGTTATGTGTTGAGATAAGAACATGGAAAGGCGGTCAGCGTAACGATGGTGAGAACCTGGGAGAATGACGGCGACGACGGTGAGAAATTGAGAGTCAGTATGCATAAATGAGTTGTACTATGTGTATGATATAGTGTAAAAAATGAATAGTGAAATTCCTCTCACAAGGAATATTTGCTTTTTAATATATATAATAATATATAATGTCAAGGGCACAATTTTCTCATTTTTTTTTACAAATAACCAAATTGTGTTGTACAATATGCATCAATAGAAGTACCTCATTGTTCTCAAGACTTGGCACTAGTCTTGTAGAAACTTGATGATTTTCCACAAAACTCCCAAAATCTTGGTACCAAGTTCAAACGATACCTTAATAGCCAACCTAATCTTTTTCAAAATATCGTTCCTGGAACATATATTTTGACAATATAAACAGAGTCCTCTAAAATGTTTATACTTTGTGATAACTAGATAAATCTCCTCGTACTGTAGGAGATACATAATACTTATTTAAAAATCATTAGTATATGTAGCAACACATGACCAAATAGCACTAGTTTTATAACTAGAAATATGTAGTTAATATCATTATAAACTTGGTTTAAATAATCTTTGGATGATAAAAAACAGAGTAAATTACCAATATGATCCATGTGGTTTGCTACAATTTCACTTTTGGTTTCTAGTTTTATAAATTACACATACGGTCACAAACTTTAGTCATTTATAACACATATAGTCTTTGAGTCACAAAAGTATCATTATCATTACATTATTCTAAGTTACTCTCGCATAAAGACTATATGTGTTACAAATATGTAAAGTTTGGAACTATATTAGTGATTTATAAAACCTATAAACCAAAAATGAAATTACAGCAACACACAATAATCATCTTTATAATTTAACCTTAAAAAACATCAAAATTGGTAAAAGAATAAAAGGGAAGTAGAAGAATCAAGCAATTGTGTGGATAAAGCAAAGGTGGCGTGCACGCATCCAAAAGAGGCGCGTGGAGAGTTAAATAAATAAATAATTTTTATTCTTTACTTGGTCTCCTACTCGTTTGTTTCTCCATCCATATTTATTATTTAGACATATTTTTGTGTTTTTAAACATCAACATCAAAATTAACTATAAATTTTCCAACAAACCATTTTTACGTTACGTCTTTTAATTGGTTGAATGTATAAATAAAAGTAATTGTGTTCAAAGTCAAACGTTTATGTTTTAGAAAGTTTGATTAAATTTCTTTTTTTTCCCTTTTTTTTTCTTGAACGGCATTTGATATTAATGTGTGAACCACTGATTTTTAGGTCACGTTACCAAGGTCTAGTTACCATGACCTCCGTTAAGACCCCACCATTACCCCAGGAGAAAACCGCATCAGAAAAACCTCTGACCTCTCAAGGACCCCTATTTCGTCTTGGGAGAGATTTGAACCCATTACCTCTAATTTAGAAAGCCAAGAGATACCGTTAAGACAAAGTCTCTTTGGTGTTTGATTAAATTTCTATCAAGGGAAACTATTTATTTAAAATAACCATTTATTTGATTTCTCCATGAAAAAACACATTATTTATATTTTTAATTGTTTCTGTAAGCTATATCATAATTTTCCACTAGTGCAATATCTATGATAAAATGAAATTCAATACTAACCTAAATTTAATTAATATTTTTAAACATATCTTAATATTCTCTCCTGAAGATGGTGATTTGTAAAAAATTAGAGATATACTAACAGTTATTCAAAGTTAATCAAGTCTAATTTCTTAAAAAAGCTAACTTCTTAAAAAAAGTTTAGAGTATATGTACTAGTCATGGGTAAATAATAGAAAAATGATGCTACATATATGCTATACAAGCAATTACATGATAGTTATAAAGATGTGTAAGAGTGATTGTGTATATATGTGGTTTAATTTAGAAAAAAGAAATAATATGTAATATCATATTTGTCTATTTGATGTAGAAATAATTAACAAAAAAAAAACAACTTGAGATTATTTCAATGTCCATGATCACCAAAACTAAATGAACTGTACTCCATCATGGGAAGGAAGTGGTGTATGTTATCACCATCATATCTTATTATACATAGTCTTTGGGACGAATGATAACTAGGGCCAGGGGTGGCCCCGACCTCTACTGTTTTTCGACTCAGAAGCAGGTATGTAGTAAAATTGGGTCGGAAAATTTTATATTAATAGAGTCTGGCCCTCCTACAACAAAATTTCATATACTAGATCCAGGGTGGCCGTGGCTTTCGCCCCCCTATAGAAAAATTTCAAGCTTCGTCCCTGCATGGTCTAAGAGGGATATATGAGCTTAGGGTGGAAGGGTGGAACTTAGGGTTGGCTTGGGTTGGAGTCGTGTCACGGAAACACTATCGTAATATCTATGGATAGAGGGTCTGAGTTGGGTTCGCGAAACCGAGCGATTTATCCTTCCAAGTTTGCAACTTATTAGGTTTAAGAGGTTGGCTTCCTTCAATAGATTCATTGGTTTCACCTCGTGTGACTAGAGTAGTTTAATCTGTTATAGAATAAAAATAACATGACAAAATCTTGAATACATGATTAGAATAGTTATGATTGAGAGTGGTTCACTCTCTCCAATTCATTAAAAACTTAAAGAACCACCAAGCTTGAATCAAAACATGACAAATAAATTGTCATTTCATCAACATT
This sequence comes from Mikania micrantha, assembly GCA_009363875.1. Taxonomy (NCBI): domain Eukaryota; kingdom Viridiplantae; phylum Streptophyta; class Magnoliopsida; order Asterales; family Asteraceae; genus Mikania; species Mikania micrantha. The sequence continues at coordinate 22,548 of SZYD01001976.1, forward strand.
AGTTATACAAACGCATCTATTCAAACACTACAAATTATATCATACTAGTATAGTACCATCTATCAGTGGCGGATCTAGAAAATTTTTTTATGGGGCTCGAAAATTTTGTCTAGATAATTATTTGTCATTAAATATTTTTTATTAGACCAATTCGAACGAGGACGGGTCGGATCACCCAAAAAAAATGATGAAACTAAATTAAATCACAAATAGATAATAAAAGTACGCCAAATCTTCTGATTGATTATGATGACTAATGATATGATAAAATTGGTTTTCTTTCAGCAGGATTCGATTGAATACCATTCAAACCAACAAATTCAATATTCAACTAAGTTTTATTTTGAAAAATTGTTCCATATTACCTATATATATATATACACAAATTATACATAAATCAACTAAGTTTCTAATCATGCTAACAAATTTCAACTTCTGAAACTATACAATAATCACTTAATCTATAAATTGCGTTGTATACAAGTTACTGTTCTAGTTTTTTTTGGGAAGAACCGAACATAAATTATGATAGTTAAATTCAATCACTCGATATACAAATTGGGTCTTATTTTTTAAAATTGGGCTAGAGTGATTAGGTATTAAGTTAAATTATAATTAAGTTTAAATTATTAATTGCTAATTAAGTTTAATAATAGATAATGTATATTGTGTTATTTGGATGCCATTTTATAAGTTTTGGTTTTAAAATAGTTTTAAATGAGCTTTATTTGGGCTGTAAAATTTTTATGGGGGTCGGGGGAAAAATTTCTTGGGGATCGGTTGTAACATCAGTGCCGGAAGTAATCTCTACAGTAACTCGTACAGTAACTCAGGTACACACTACGTGAAACTATGTATATGCTATTGACACTTAATGCTTGACACTAAACTATTATGCTATTGGTTAGAAATCTGCTTTAAACCTTATGGTTTAACAGTCAGAAACACATCAGACAACACAGAACTGACACACAGATGCTTGATTTCATGCTATTATGTATAAACGTATGTAAGGTTAAACATAGCAAAACCATAGCAGTTGTTGTTACAGAATGCTAAACCAACGAATTATTCGTATAGGTGACGATATGTAAGAATAAATCTGAAAGTTTAGCATTCTGAAATGATGACTGGAAAGTAGAAAACAAGAATCAGAAAGCCAAACCATCATCGTGTTCGTTCGAATGACGATTCGAACGAATACGCGATGGTGACGCGTTCTGACGAAACGAAAACGAAAACGATACGAAAGATAATAAATTTAAGGAAAAATAATATTTCCTGTTTTACAATTTTGAAACTCATCAGAAATAAATTAAAAGGAAACTATTTTATTTAAAATACGTAAAATACACGTAAGAGATAACGAAACGCGTAAAATAATAGATTACGATAAATAATTTAAGAGAAATAAATTTATAAATATTTACTAGAAATAACCACCTTCCAAACATTTAATATAAAGTCATTTTATTTAAGTTACAAAAACACGCGCGTAACAATCCGGAAACGCGACGAAAACGAGAACCGAGAAACCAAAACGAACCTGAACACCCCCGGGGTATTTAAACCCTAAATGAAGCATTTATTTCATTTTTACATGTTCTCACTCTCTCTCTCTAAAACTCTCTCTAGCCGTCCACCTCTCTCTCTAAAATTTTCACCTTCAAAGCTTAATAACTTGCCCAATACTTGGTGAAATCTAGTGTTTTTGGTGTCCACGCAAAGATCTCGAGCTCCTCTACCATAAAGTACAACTGATCGGAGGTTTTATCCGGCCATTTTCGAGGTATTGATCGTGTATGTTTCAGAAAAATAGGGTTTGGTCACCTTAGTCGACCTACTCACCTCAACCGGCCATAAACCCATCTTCACCTTAACCCTACGCCCTTGCAAACCTCTAGCTCGTAACTCAGCCATGGAACACCCTACAAGTTTCCAGGTTTGATGAGAAAGATGATGGTGGCCGAACCAGGGTTCGCCCAGTGCTGGCCGAACCTACGACCGCTGATTTCATGAGTCACGAACCTCACACCATAACCTAGCGAACCTGCATGCTACTGGAGCCGAACCTCATTCAAATGGTGAACCTACTCTGCGCTGCTAAGGCCAGCCGAACCTAGCCATAATTTGCATGTTTGCACCCTAGCCAAACCCTGTGATCAATCCTCACCAGCCGAACCATCACCTAGACGAACCTAGCTCATGAGCCGAACCTGCCTTCCCCACGAACCCTACTACGAACCTGCAAACGCACGAACCATCTGGAGCACTACACTATGATCTAGCCGAACCCTTCCTCATCATTAACGAACCCATGACTGTGTATTGTTCACGAATCTCACGAACAAAGCACATGAGGACTCCCGAACCCTTGACCGCTCCATTTGACCGAACCTTGATCAGGATGAACAATAAGGTTAGTAGAAACCATATCAAGGCCGAACCTAAGGGTCTGGCCAAACCCTGGTGTTGATGAAAGGTTCGCTAATCCCATTGATTCGGCTAGCACCATCACCAACTTAGAATAAATGTAATTCGGCCCACTTAGATTGGTTGAGTAATGATGAGAGTCGGCCCAAACAATGCACACCCGGTCCATAGTAGTCACGTAGCTTATTGTTTGCATTTAGATCCATCAAATGTCCCATGAATTGATTGGGCCCAATTTATGTTGATTAAGCTGGCCCAACACCTTCAATCGGCCCAAGAAATTGTGAATTGGCCCATCGCTTGTGCGGTCCAAACCCCCATTCGGCTTAGCCCAAGACCATACGCATTTAGGCTCACTAAGACTCAGTCGGCCCAAAGAACAAATGAGGAGAGAACACTTAAAAACAATACTAATGCTCACTTGCTTGGGATTTCCAACTTAAATTATTACAAAGGTGATAGTGTTTTGAAACTAATGAATTTTCTAAGGTTCTAAAGCTTTGTTTCTTAAAATATTCACAATTGAGGGCAAGAATCAAATCAATGAACAAGGCTAACCTCTAAAACAAGTAACTTAGGGTCGAATGAGGATTGAGACTTACAAGTGTTAGCCTATTTTAGGGCTAACACATACACGAACACAAATTATTACAACTTGTACTTATAAGTTGCAAATAACATGAAATCAACATAGGATCGTGAATACTACTACAAACACAACAACGAGCGCGTGCATTCTTGTTTTACTTAGTCAACCACTACAAACACAAGGTGAGTTCATTTTTCCCTTTTAAAACATATTTGTTTTTACCTCAGGACTGAGAAGCATGTTATACATTTTAAACAATGATTGAAATGTTTATTAAATGCTTTTACACATATTCATGATGCTTATAGTAACACTTAAGCTTTAAACTCTTACTTTGGATGCTATAAACTTGAAGCTTAAACTAGATGCATGATGCTTATGCTACAAACTTGAAGCTTAAACTAGATGCTTGATGCTTATGATATAAACTTGAAGCTTAAACTAGATGCTTGATGCTTATGCTACAAACTTGAAGCTTAAACTAGATGCTTGATGCTTATGCTATAAACTCTATGCTCAAACTATATGCTAATACTTGAAACTAAATGCTCAAAGCTATGATTGTGTGCGAAATGCTAAGCTTGTATCTATTCATGGGCTACGTAATTGCTAAACATTGCTAGAGCAAAGCTTGTATCCATGCATTGAGATACGTGAAAGCTAAACTATGAGGATGCTAAGCTTTTATCTATATATGAGATACGTAAATGCCAAACATTGCTAGAGCAAGGCTTGTGTCTATATATGAGATATGTAAATGCTAAACTATTTGTGTGTGCACAACTTGTGTCTATATATGAGATACGTAATTGCCAAACATTGCTAGAGCAAGTCTTGTATTTTTATATAGGAGATACGTAATTGCTAAACTATTCGGATGCTAAGCTTAAACCAATTCATGAGATACGTAATGGCTAAATATTGCTAGAGCAAATCTTGTATCTAGCCGTGGGCTATGTAAATGCTAAACATTGCTAGAGCAAAGCTTGTACCCACGCATGAGATTGGTGAAAGCTAAACTATGATGTGTGAAACAATGGTGCTTGTACAACTTACTCTAAAGCTAATCCACATAAATGCTATAAACTTGTAAACTTGGAAACAGTAGACTGAAGCTATGATGAAGACTGGATTAAATGGTAGGTAAAATGCTTAATTATCCTTAACAACGGTGTCATATACGGATTAGTATGTGGTGGGATGGCGTCTGGGCGGGTTGTAGGCTCGACCCTTTCGTATGCCCTATATGTAAGCATACCGATTTGGATATTACATGCGATGTTAATGAGGTTAAGGTGTTACCGAAAGAGGTTTGATAAAGCTATTTTAAACTTTTAAACTATATGAACTCACCGACCATTGTGTTGACTTTGTTTTCTTACATGCTTTCTCAGGTGATGCACATGTTTAAGCTAAGGCAGGATTGCATACTAGGATGCCCAGATAGAGGACCTAGTAGACTTTTGGAAAGCACATATTTTGTTATTAATACAAGTCACTTTTGATATCTTGTACAGATACAAGATATCAACATTTGATTCTTTTGATATGTTTACTTAGTTAAATTACTAAACATTGACATTTGTAATTTAACTTTGTAATCCTAGTTTAATGCTATATTGTACTTTAGTTATTCTTAACATTGATGCTATGTAAACAATCTGATCATCACGATTATCACTCACGATATCGCGCCCCGAGAACCTTCTGCCCGACGGGGAAGTCGATCCGTCCTGTCGGCTCGGGGTGTGACATCGGTCGAGATCGGATCCTACATATAACATTAAAAATAGAAAGTTCATGGGGGTTGGTCGACCCCATCTCCATAGGCTAGGTACGCCTCTGTCATCCACGCCATGCAGCAAAAAATACAACATTTAAGTTGGATGATTTTAAATGTTTACATGGTTTGGTTTTGAGCCATAATTAGAAAACAAATTTTATTTTAATTTAGTAGTAAACTAAAGATGACTTCAATTCTTAATATAAAAGACTAAATGTATCAAAAATGTCAAGAAGTGATTCATTTGTTTTGAGTGGTTTTTCTTTTATAGTCACTTTGTCTCACTTTAATTCTTAAAGGCTACTAATCTATTTCTATTATCTATCTATACTAATAAATCAAAATAAATTGTGCCACATGTCGCTTTCCTAGGCTATCCTTGTAAAATTTTTCCCGCCTCTCTCTCATATTAAATGCATCCATATTTAATAATAATAATATTAAATATTAAATATACTTTTATATATTTTTATATATTAAAAAAGGTTTTTAAAGCATTAAAATATATATATTAATTTTAAGAGTACATTTTTTTAGAATCCAAATTATTATGAAATATAAAATATTCAATAATTGTTTTTTAAAACGAAATATTAAAAAAAACAAATTTTAATAAACTTAGTGTTTAAATAAATGATATTATTATTTTATTACTTACGTATTAAACTATATAAACCTTTAATCATATTATTATTGACCATTTATTATTTTCTTATTCAACCCGTGTAATACACGGGGTATTAACCTAATATAATAAATCAAAATAAAAGATGACACATGTCATTAATCTATACTATCCGCACAATAACTTTCTCTATTCTCTTTCTTATTTAATGCATCATACATTAAATAATAATATTAAATATTGAATACACATTTATACATTTTTAAATTAAAAATATTTTTTAACACATTAAAAATATATTAATATAAAAAATACTTATTTTTCAAAAGAAAAATTATTATAAAATAAGAAATATTGAAAACGGTTTTTCTAAAATAAAATGTTTAAAAAAACTTTGCAAAGTAATATTAAAAAATAATATTATTTTATTACTTAAAGTTTTAAGTTTTTCAAAATTTTTAATCATATTTTATTTAAAAAAATCGATTTAAATTATAAAGATTTTCATTAACGACAATATATTATTTTGTATTTAACCCGTGTAATAAACGAGATATTAAACTAGTGTGGGATAATATAACAAGAAAAAAAATTAGGTTAGATTTAAAAAGTTGTATCATGTGCTATAAAAGTTGTAAAACTATTAATTTTAAAAAAATTAATAGATATCAAATTACTTTTTTGTCATTCTAATATGTATTATACAGTAGTATAGATTAGATTTTATAGGCTTAAATCAATAACTTGGTTAATTTTTTTATAAGCATAAGTAGGTTAGAGACTATGTATTATGGTTAAATTGATAAAATATTAACCGGTTAATAATAAACAAAAAAAATTAAAATAATGAAGAAACTAAATGTTAAAAAATGAAATATTGATAAACTAATATTAATATTAATAGAGCAAACAACAAATAGCTGAGAAACAATAATCAGAAAAATTTTCAATCAGTTGCTTAGTTATTAACTATAACTTGAGTTAAAAAAAAAACAAAAAGGAAAAATTTCAAATGGTTACAGAAATCTGAAGTTTACAAAATTATGATACGTGATTTTAAAAATAACTTATTTATTAGGCGTATCTTTAGTATTGAACATGACTTAAAATTTATTTTATTTTGATTAAAATATAATATTCTACATATGTTTATTTTCATGAAATTTAAACTTATATTGACTTTCAACTAATATATCTTTATATTTTAGACTACTATTATTTTATTTTAATCTTTTGACCTCCTAAAGATAAAATATAACTTAAATAAACCTGTTAAGAAAGAAATATCTTGAATTTGTCACATAAATATATATATATATATATATATATATATATATATATATATATATATATATATATCATGGTGGTAAAAATCCCCGACTAGGCCGATTAATCGTTAGTCCCCTAACGCCGACTAGGCCCGACTATCCGATTAGGCCGATTAGTTGGCCGATTAATCCCTAGTCCCCACCCCACCGACCGACTAGCGACTTCTTCAACATTGATACATACATATATTTATATATATATAAATACGAGAAAAAAATAAGACATGATATAAACTCACCACAAATAAAGCCTCAAGTGTCGCAAGAAAAAACATACATACAACCAATAAACAAACAACAAATGAAACATCGAGAGCCTTACAAGTTTTAAATGACATTAATTTTATTAATAAATCAAAATGGGAATAAAAAGAATAAATTACCTAATACTTTCGGCTATAATAATATGAAAAATATTGTGATAATAAATTGTATCAAATACTAGATCTTTTAATATGCAAATTTAGAAATGCAAGTTTTTTTACTTGGATCATACTTGGCTATAAATCTTTTTCAATCTGTAGAATTCATAAAAATATAATTAAACAATTTAATTGATTATTAACAAAAAATTAAATTAAAAAAAATATAAATAGAAATTCAATTAAGTAATTGATTTAGTTATTTAAAATAATAAATTTGATAAGAATATAAACTTTTTAATAATATAATAACTATTTATAACACATACTTATTTTTTAAAATCAATTACAAGCGTAAAAAGTTAAAACTACAAACAATTTTTAATTATTCAGTTTTCGAATATGACTCGAAATAATCGAAATTCAATTCGATTTCAATTAGAAAAACAACAAGTCGAAATTTGATTCGAATTTTCACATTCGAATTCGATTCGATTTGTAGTATAATATCGGATTTCAAATTTCATATTTTTAATTCGACTCGATTCGAAATTCGAATTTAAATTATTTATATATTTTTATTTTATATATACAAGTAGTTAATATATTTAAAAATTAGGCTTTTTAGTTGAGTAGTTTAGCTTATAAAAACTGAAAGCCTATTTTACATAAATGTCAATTTAATTATAAAATACCCATAATTTGAACATTTTTAAATTCACTAAACCTAAACATTCACAACAAAAACATCAATTGTAAAACTCGAAAAATTGATTATTTTTATTGTTAATTTCTAATACTTTGATTATTTGTCACTTTATGTTTTTTATATGTTATCATTTACATTATATATTGAATTTTTATCATTTTATTAGTTTAAATGATTTTTTTTATATTACAACTTAGATGTTGGTTATTTAATATTTGGATATTTAAGGTTTTAATTATTTGATATTTTGAATACATAAAGATAGCAAGTATAAACAATTTTTAAATTAAATGCAAATCAAACTAATTCGAATTTTGAATTCGAATTGGATTTTTAGAATAAATTTCGAATTCGAATGCTCATAAAAAATTCAAAATTCGAAATCATTCGATTTGAAATATTCGAGTTATTCGAAATTCGATTCGATGAACACCCCTACATTGTTGTATAAAAGGTCTTATATTCGAATCATTTCAGAAACAATTGCTTCTACACGAGTAGAAAGTTTTGTTGATGTAAATTACCTTCTAAATAATAAGTTCAAATTATCTTCTGAATAATAATTTCAAACTAGGGTTGTTCATGCTGCGTGCTGCAGTGGCTTATCACAGTACACTCATGAAATCTTATATTATATATCAATTCCAAAAGCATAAATAACGTAACAAAATCAAATCTCTCATCACGTACTCTATACAACTTATCATAGAAAACAAACCCATACAAATACGTCACGGAAATAATAGAAAATATTACATTACAAAATATTTCTATCCATCAACCAATTGGTTGAATTAAAAAACGCAAATATTTAAGCAAACACTGATTTTCTATGAGAACCAATAAATCACCGTTACCTTCTTTAAACATCACCGAAACCCTAGAAAGGGTCACGTTTTTTTCACTGCATATGTAATACTTACTATTTAAATTAATACACACACACACACACACTATTTTCAATATATATATATATATATATATATATATATATATATAATATTATATAATAATAGTCAAACAAAAAACAAAAAAACTACGATTTTTTTTGGTTATAGAGTATAATTTCTCGTTTACCAAATGATGTTTAATTTTAGGGTGTTCAAAAAATCCGAAATCCGAAAAAATCCGAAATCCGAATTGTATCCGAAACCCGAAAAAACATATCCGAATTAAAGATTCAGATATTCTGATAGATTCGAATCGGATATCCGTTTTCCGAATTCGGATCGGATATCGGATATCCAAAATCCTGTTTATTCGGATCGGATATCCGAATTCAATCCGAATAACCCGAATAAACACTGTTTTTTCGGGTTGTTCGGATTATTCGGATGAAAAAATTGGTTTATTCAGGTTATTCGGATCGGATAGAAAATTTTCGAATTCGGATCGGGTCGGGTTTTGGATAAGGGCCTAAAATTTTCAAATCCGAACAACTCGATCCGAATAAGTCATTATCCGATCTGATGAACACCCTATTTAATTTAGCGGTTGAAAAAAAAAAAAAGAAAAAAAGAAAAAACCTCTCTCGGTTGATAATCATTTTAAACAAATGTCAAATACATACAAAATGAATACCACTCTCAGACACCCACACGCGTATAAAATCAGAGAAACTTCTGATTGTGTCCCCTCTTCATCTTTACAAATCTCTCGATCTCCATACCCTAATACCTCTTCTCTCTGTTGCCTCCAACGAACAATCAACCACACTTTTCCATCTCCCTCATCGCCATCTTCAAGGTATTCTTCATCTTGATTCTTTCTTCATCACATTTCCCACATGAAATCATCTTCTTACATCCCCGTTTTGTAGTTTTAATCGCTTATTGATTGACCCGGAAATGATTTTGCAGGATGTTATGGGAATCCAGTTTCTTGATTCAAGAACCACTTGTGTTCTTGTTCTGTGAAGTTCTGTTGTAAATGTTGAATTTGGGAATTAGGGTTTTTTTCCTTCTGAATCGAAGATAATTGTTAATTGGGGTTTTGATTGATTTTGAATGGGGAATAAGCTGGGTAGAAGAAGACAGTTAGTTGATGAAAAGTATACAAGGCCTCAAGGGCTGTATCAACACAAAGATGTAGATCACAAAAAGCTTAGGAAGCTTATACTTGATTCGAAACTCGCTCCATGTTATCCCGGAGATGATGACTGCAGTTGTGATCTTGAAGAATGCCCAATTTGCTTCTTGGTTTGTGCTTTCTTGTTTGCTGATTTTTGTCTTCATATATTGTGAAAATGATTGAATTGGTATCTTGAACTATGATTATGCAGTTTAATTGATAGTGAATATTTTTAGGAATGGATTGCTTCAGTTGTGTTTATCTGATAGATTTGTTTATGTTTTTGGACCATTTTCAGTATTATCCGAGTCTAAATAGATCAAGATGTTGCACAAAAGGCATCTGTACAGGTAAATTTCATGTGTTTTAATCTGTTTGTGAACAATATGGCAACATCTTGAGTTCTTAATGGTTTTGTTGTTCAATCAGAGTGTTTTTTGCAGATGAAGACACCTAATTCTACACGCCCTACGCAGTATCCTTAAATCCTAATTGTGTAGTATATTGAAAAAGACGTGATTATGATATCTTTATAATGTTTTCTTGACAAAACTAAGATGTCCCTTTTGTAAAACTTTGAACTATGCTGTCGAGTATAGAGGCGTGAAAACTAAAGAGGAAAAGGGGCAGGAGCAAATTGTAAGCACCAGTTTCATGCGCAATGATTAATTTTTATTTGGTTTTTATTTATTGCTGCATTTTTAACTTTTTTTTTTGATTTTTTTACATGTTCTTGCTTTTTACAGGAAGAACAAAGAGTGATAGAAGCAAAAATAAGAATAAGACAGCAAGAAATTCAAGATGAAGAGGAAAGAATGCTAAAAAAACAAGAGACGATATCTTCAAGCAGGGTGTTTGAATCAAGTGAGGCTGAATATTTCTCCAGAGGAGGTGTGAATAAAAATTAAATGTTAGTTTAAATTGGTAATTTGGTTAGGCGTTTATCAGTTTATCACTCTTTGTTTTTCTTGTTAAATAACAAGAAAATGAAAAAAAAATAATAAATAAATTAAAAGATAAAAAAGAAGAAAATACTGCAGAAATAAACCAAGCATAATTCAAGCTTCTCACACAAGTTTAGTGCTTACAATACCTCCAGAGGAGGTACAAATAGAATTAAGTTTAGTTTAAAGAATAAGTTTTATATATGCAGCAGCATCTTCTTCTGAAGGTGAGGAAATAGTTTCTGTTCCAAACCCTGCAACAATTAGACATCCTCCACGCTATAACAGGTGTGTGCCTTTTATTTCTGTTTATGTTAATCTTAAGCCCTTGCATTTTAGATACCATCCATGCAATAATGTGTTGTGCAGCCTTTGATAATTAATATTATGACGTGCATATATTGTACTTACTGTAAATTGTATCACTGCCAATAAGTTTTCTTCAGAAAACAAAGATTTATGTAAAGGTTTGAAGTTAAGAATGGTCTGAATGACTCTGCAATTTCAAAAGATGACAAATTAGTAGTGGGTGTATTATTTTTTCATGTTTATAAGCTTTAGTTTGGCCAATCAATGTTCTTGAAGAGTTTAACTCTTAAATTGACTTACACTATGAAGGCATATCTCATAAAGGATAGGGAACTTGGGACTAGTTTTTCTTTTATATGGTTAAAACAAAGATGATTACCTAAATGAAAATAGATAAAAGTTTGTTACCTTTTTGTGAAATTTCATCTGTATGAATCTAAAATGCTGAACTTTTTTTGGTTGAAATTTTACGAAAAGCACCAATTTTTCATCATAAAATGAATTAGGTGCATCTAAATATCTAATGGTTAATTAAGTAAGAAACACAAAAAGGACCCAAATTATCATATTGATCCTAAAACTTGACCTATGTAGGATGTTAAACCAAGTAGTGTGATCTTGGCTAGGTTTTCTTGCTTTACTAAGTTAGCATCATGAAGAATGAGGGTTTTTCATTGATGTATAGGGGCTTCAGTTATGAGGACATGAGATGAGCGTGAGGGATCTTCCGGACTTTGTGGTAGTTCATGACCTAGGTATCTTGAACTCATTCTTTAAAAAGGACTCGCATTTGATCGTGTTTAGCAGCAAGGGATGGGAGACATAGGTTCATTATTTTTTGGTTTAACAAAGTGACTAGGTAGATGAACTGCAAGGTCATTTGAGGAGAGACAATAATAACTCAACATCGTTTGTTTGTGGGCTTGTGGCAGAAATTGTGATGAGGAGGAAGCTAGTTGACGAGAAGAGGAACATTAAACCTAGAATTAAATGGGGTTGGTTGAAACACGACAAGATTATGGACATGGGAAACTATGGCAAACAAGGTTACAATGTTCAAATATAAGGTCCTCATAGAGGATGATCAAAGACCTCGTGGAGGCGCAACTCAGATGTTGGAAAGTATGGAAAACAGACACGAGTAGCAAAGGAGACTCATGGGAAAGGCCGATGAACATAAGGAGTCATGGTGGTGGAATGACGAGGTGCAAGGCAAGGAGAAGGCCGCAACTCAGATGTTGGAAAGTATGGAAAACAGACACGAGGAGCAAAGGAGACTCATGGGAAAGGCCGATGAACATAAGGGTCATGGTGGTGGAATGACGAGGTGCAAGGCAAGGAGAAGGCAAAAAGAACAATTTTGGGAGCTGTTGAGATGCAGTGATGAAGTAGAGAGTAAGATTGAAGGATATGTATAAGTAGGCAAAACAAGAGTTGAAGGCGGTATTAGAAACAAATAACATTGCAATTGAAGAGTTGTATAAACGATAGGAAGTCAAAGAAGGAAAGTATGACATGTTTAAAATTGATAAGGGCAGGGAGCAAAAGAGTAGTAAAGTTGTGAAGAGTGAGGATGAACGGATATTGGTATAGGAGCATGACATCAAGGTAAGATGGCAGACTTACTTCCATGATATTTTCAACAATAGTAGGAATCATCAACAAGATTGCAAGAACCCCATCATCATAAACAGGAATAGTTGTTACTGCCAACATATCATCATAGAAGGGGTGAGGAGAGCCCTTGGAAAATGGATGGGCGAAAGCGGTGAGTTTGGACAATATTCTATCAAGATGTGGAAATGCTTGGTGGAGTAAGGAGATAGGTGGTTGATAGTTTCGTTAAGATGCCTAACCAACGAAGTAGTGCTTTAGTACAACTTTACAAGTACAAAGAAGACGCTCATTGTTGCAGTAACTATAGAGGGATAAACTCGTGAGCCATATTATGAAATTGTGAGAAAGAGTGATTGAGGCAAGATTGAGAAGAAAAGCTAAAGTGGTGGTGCACCAATTTGGTTTTATGCTGGGGAGGTTGATGACCTAGGCGATTCATATTGTGAGGAGGCTAATGGAGACAGATATATAGGAAGTGGGATTTGCATATGGTGTTTATCAACCTTGAAAAGGCGTATGATAGTGTGCTTTCTCAAGTGATATAGAATAGTCTTGAGGGTAGAAGAATTCCTTGTAAATATAGAGTTAATAAAGGATATCTATATTGGAGTGAAGACAAGCGTTTGGGCCCTGTGGGAGTGTGGGGGATACCAACTTCTTCCTTGTGGAGGTGGGACTCCATCAAAGATTTGCCTTGAGTTCTTTCCTTTCTACGATTGTCTTAGATAGTGGCCTTCTCATGAAGCATGCTTTTTGCGGATGACAATATGTTGGTGGCAGAAAAGAATCAAGACCTGTATGTAAGGCTGAAGAATTGGCAAGCGACCTTATAAGGTAAGTGCTTGCACATCATTCTGTCTAAACCGATAATCTTTATTATAACTTTAGAGGTGCCAATTATGGGGAGGGCATCCAGTTGGCTAGTAGTGGCCAAGCGGTCCCTCAAACAATATGGTTCAAGTATCAAGGAGCAGAGACAGACCAAAGCTCTTGTGGGATGAGAAGATTCAACATGGTATGTTAGACTTGCACCTTTCTTTGGGGAGTTGTCATGTGTCACAATTGATGGTGCTGTATGCTAGGTTTGTCCTATGCTTTGCCTCTAGTCATAGGTGCTTTTAGTCCTTAGGGTGTTTGATACGGACCATCCATGACCTAATCAAGCCCCATGCATTCCACGGCTCCAAGTATTCAAGTTTCTAGAATAGTCCACGTTTACAGTTTTGTTTGAATTGTTTGTTTAATTCTAAGGAGTTTGTTACAAGTATCAATGTTCCCCATATTTCCTATTTTGTTAGATGTTTCATTTGGTATTTAAAGAATTGGAGATGAACTGGGTTTTAAAAATCGCGCCCTGAGCGCGCTTAAGCGCAAAGCGCCTCTGGGCGACAGCAACATCGCTTTATGTAACCCTAGGCGAGACCTGTACGAGAAGCGAGAGCTTTCTGCAATTTCTTCATAAGCGAACAGCCATGGAAAGCGTCGATTAGTGTACAGAAGCGCACAAGTGGGCTTAATTAGGTTGGGCTGGCTTTTTTTCCCCTCTCGAATTAGGCTCGATCGGTAGAAATAGTATATCAATCGACTGCTTATGTGAGGGCGGTAAAACCTAGCGAATTTACGTGATGATGGCGGTAAAAATCCTGAATTAGGCGGCAATTAACCCTTAATTGCAGCATATCAAGCATCGATCGGAAAACAGAGCAAGAGAAGGAGGCTTAGTACATCCAAATAGAGAAGAGAATTAAGCTTTTGGAACAACCGAACAAAGCAGTTGCTTGTCAGTGGAGTTTGGAGCATCAATCAAAGGTTAGAACATAGTCACATAAATCGCGGTACGCTACGGTACGAAAACGCGGTTCGGGTACGTGGTTCGCAAGCTTCAACGAATTCGGTACGAAGGGGGTAGGTTTATTTCGGTATGCTCCGGTACGGTGTACCATATATTCCAATTCGTTGTACCCCATTAAAAATCACTTAGATGTCAGATAAACAACTAGTTAAATGATTAACAACAGAAATTTAAGTGATAAGTTGATTAACATGATAATAGTAGCTACAAAAGCTTTAAATCTAAAAAACACCAAATAGAGTAATAGTAACATATTAAGAAACACATAGAACAAATCGGAAAATAGTAAACAAAAAGTGAAGCATTTCCACTAATCAATCCTTTTCCCTTTTCCTTTCCCGTTGCCAATGCTTGCCAAATGCCATTTTCGAAATTGATATTCGATTTTGGAAATTGGATGAATGTAAAAACGTACCAAATCGTAGCTGACATTGGGTTATTGAAAGGTTGTTCTTTTCTTCCCGCCCAGAAACTTAAATCGACAAAATCGGACCAGATTAACCCAACATCGCGATCCCAAATCGATGAAATTCGATGTTCCAGGTGATTGCAATCGACGAACCATGGTGATTGAAGTCATCGATCCATGCGATTGAAGTCGATGAACCCAGGCGATTGCAATCGACGAACCGAAGCGTACCAAATCGCTGGCGAATTCCGATTGGGTACAGTTCGTACCAATACGAAATACGCGGCCTTTATGGCGAATTCTGTGACTATGGGTTAGAATGAAGCATTTTTGTTTTTTTGATCTTCTTCGACTTTGGTCCAGCATTCCGAGTCTCCAACAGAGCGTGATCTTTGGTTTTTTGTTATTTTTTTATTTTGAATTCATGATTTCATGTGTTGTTAAATACATATAATAATGTTTTTATTATAATATTGTAATGTTTTTATGTGTTATAAAAGTTTTACATATAATTTCAGTGGAGTTTGTGAGTCGGTTTTACTGTTCAAAAAAAAATATATAATGTTTTTATATGTTATAAAAGTTTTATATATAATTTACAATATTTGTTTCAAATATGTGCGCCTCGCGTACGAAAAGCTCACCGCTTTTGCGCTATGCGCTTCGATTTTAGACCTTGTCGCTTTTGTGCGCTTCGCGCTTTTTAAAACCAAGGAGATGAATGAATAGAAAAGAAGAAAATTAATCCAATTTATTTGATAGTGTTTGCCTACTACTAAAGGCTAAATCTATTGAGAGATTGGCTATCTCAAATTGGTCTCTAACAATGTCTTTACTCATGTATTCTAGCTCTAGGAATTAGTATGTCATAGTGTTTTTTCTATCTGCTTATGACTGCATGTCATATTGTTCTATTATATACTGCCACTACTTGATTTTTTTTTGTACATATCTCTTTATGCTTGTTTGTTTGTTTCATCTTGAAGGCTCCAAGTAAATTTTAAACATTTGAGCACATCTAAAATCTCATCACATTATTGTATATAGCTTAAAATAAGTAGGGTTTATATCAAATAAAGAATAAGAACAAAAACTCAAAAAAATATGGACTGTAACGATTAACGTATGCTGGATGCTGAACTTTATTGTGGTGTGATTTGGCCTTGCTTTACCAAGTTAGCATGTTGAAGGCTCTAGGCAAATTTGAAAATTGAACAGATTAGTGTATCTAGCTCAAAATGAAGAGTTTATGCAATAGACACTTCATCTTAATAATATTTATGAGATATAATGCAGAGATGATGAGTTTGATCTTGATCCTGAAAACATAATGCTCATGGAAGCCATCTGGTTGTCTTTTCAGGTACTTCATGAGTATGGTTGACAAGTTTTACTTTGCATAGTCGCACACAAAATTTACATTTTTTAATTTCTTATATTTATTCACTGTAGGAGGATAACAAGCACAAACTCAAAAACTCCAGTTACGGTGATGCCACACAATTAGCAAAATACGCGGCAGAAGTTCGTCTTTTAGCATCCATGGCCCCACAAGCTGAATATTCTGCTTCATCCTCGTCTCCTTCTGGTGGACTTGCATGTGCCATAGCCGCCCTTGCTGAACGCCAGCAAACGGTAGGCGAGTCATCAGCTAATTACAATAGTTATAATGGGAATTTAACAACATACAACGTGCATCCCGATCATAGCCAAACAGGGTTGTTATCACTTGATAACCACCTGCATATCAATCATGATAATTCAGAAGAATTGGGTGAAACTGGATTTGGGTATGATGGTAATTTGAGGACAGTAGATGATAATGATGATGTAAGCAGAAGGCAGTATGGTCATCTTGATGACGTGGACAATGGTGGTGGGAATATAGTTCCCGAGAGCTTTGAAGAACAGATGATGTTAGCCATGGCTGTTTCATTGGCTGAGGCTCGAGCTAGGGCTAATAGTACACCGGAGGTTGCCTGGATTTAGTTTGTGATTGTATGTTTGTTTAAGGTGTATTTGTGTGTTGGTATACAGTAATGTAAGACAGGAAAAGGTCAGGTGTAGATTTGTGGGTAGTGGTTTGAATCATGAATGTATACAGAATCAAACCCTTTTGAAAATTTAAAGTCTTGTATGATTAATGCTTATCAGGGAATTCAGATTTGTGTTCAAAAAGTGAAGTAGATAATCCTTGGCCATAGGGTCCTTCTAGGCCATCTGGTAGCGTCGTAGCGAATAAGGACGCACATGTATCTCGACTAGCCGCAGCCCACTGCTCAACTAACCACAAAATAAGCTGACAATCCTAAAGAATAGGAATACCAAATTCATAATCTTTCATACCCAATTCTTCATGAACCTTGTTTCAAGTTTGTACCAGTAAGACCATTGTATGAACATCAGATTTTTCGTTTCAAGTTTCGAATGAAATGGTAATGCATATATGTGAAATTAGGTTTTTGACCAGTTGGATGGCTGACCTGTTATCACAATATAGCCGGTGCAGAAGACTAAAGGGACCTAAGCACGAGCCACGAAGGTTCTTGAGCCGTATCAGGCTATTGCCTCTAACGACACCATGATATGGGACTAGAATACTAACCAAGTTTCTCAAGTGTTTCAATTAAGTCATTAAAAGTTTTTTTTATCTTTTTAAAAGTCACTAAAGTTTCACTAGATGTTTCAAATATATGTAATTTTTTTTATAAATATTTAAATTTTTAAAATTAATCGAGGCAAATAAGACACATGAATATTTTTAAGTATTTGATTATTATATTTTCTCAATTTGACTTAAATTTAATAATTTTTGAAACTTTGTTATTAATTGGTGGATTTTTTCTTCACAATTACATCTTATTTCAAGTGAATTAGAAATTTTTTTTTCACTTATTATTAACAAGGATTCAAATATGTTTCGTTTGCCTCTATTAATTTTAAAAAGTTTAAACAATTTTGAAAAAAAATATATACAGGATTGAAACACATACTGAAAGTTGAGTGACTTTAAAAAGACAAAAACTTTGAGTGACTTTACTGAAACACTATAAAAACCTGAAACTATTAGGTGACATATTCCCTTTGTTATAAGAGCATCCATTACAGATTTAGTGGCGAGCATTCATCCCTCATGTTGAATCACTTCTTCAAAAGATTCTCATCTTACACCACCATTGCCACATTATTTTCATACAAAGGGTTTCGTTTTCAGGCACGGGTTAAACGTCTAAGACATGGCATTTCAATTTGAGGTGATTATCATAACCCACAAAAATGAAACAAATAAACTCTTTCCTTAGGTTGTTAGGTACAAAAATTTAACAAACACGTCCAAAAATTCTAAAATGAGTGCATGTACGGGGGCTTAAAATTGTTCCGGTAGACAATTGATCAAATAAACTTAAAATTGTTCCGGTAACATGTTATAATGGGTTTTAAGCAAAATCAGTTAAGGTCTAAGTGGTCGTTTTTTAAAATATATCAATTTAATTCAACTTAAAATAGGTTGTAAGTAAACAAATAGTTTATTTGCACAATCTTTAGTAATTTTATTGTCAAATATATTATTGAGAATTCATATCTATTTGAATCTATTATATTCTCATAGTTTTTATGTTAAACATCTTGACCCTCATTGTGTTAACGTGTTACACATCTCAGCTCGTTATATGTTATGATGATACATATTTAAGCCCAAAATACAATAATTGCTCACCTAAACCAAACCATTTATCTTGCTTTGATACAAGATTGCCAGGTCTACGGCTCTACTTGATCGATGTTTAACGGGGTCAAGCACGTCACATTGTATAAGCTCAATAGCACCCTTAGACTAAGTCATGGATGGGTTATAAATAAGGGTGTAAATTCTAACACAACACGAAATTAACATATTTGTGTTTATTATGAATGAGTTCGGCTTAGTTTCTACTTGAATCCATTCGCTAAACAAGTTGGGTTTGTGTCAATCCGAACAAGTTTACAATTTGACTTGTATAACCCATTATATATTTAGTTACTTTTAATTGTGTTTTATGTTAACTTGATTGAAATTTAATACTAAAATACTAAACTAAAAAAATTAACATGATATTATATAATTAAATGTCTTTTTTTTCTATATTTGTAATTTTTTTTGTTACAAAATTGTACTTTTAATAGTATTAATATTTGGGTCAAACGTGCCGTTGTTGTGTCAACCCGCAAATGTTTGTGTCGTGTTCGGATTCATATATATTTTTTCTTGAGTAGCAATTTTTCCACCTTTTTTTATCCATTATGGGACCAGAACTTTTAACCTCTTTTTTGTCGTGTTCGGATTCATATGTATGACACAATTTTCATGTTTTAGTCATATTCGAGTTCATGTTTAATTTCCAGCTTTATGTTGGATTGATATGCCAACCCTTAAACACAACCTGTTTAACGACCTTAGTTAGAGGTGGCCAAACAGGGTTTTTTTTTAAACAGAACCGGTTCCGGTCAACAAAGTCAAGAACCGGTTCTGGTTCCGGTTTTAGGCCGGTTTCAACCGTTTTTTTACCGGTTCGGGTTTTGGCCGGTTCCGGTTCGGGTTTGGCCGGTTTAAGGGTGGAACCGGTTCCGGTTCCAATTTCTCTGAAAACCCGGAACCGCCCGTACCCACCGGTTCGGGTACGACCGGTTCCGGTTCTGGTTCGGTTCCTTGGTTCCGGTTCCGGGTACGTTGGCCACCTCTAACCTTAGTTATAAGGCACTTGTTGGGCTTTGTAGAATTGACAGCCCACCCATAACAAGCCCAAGTTTCACATCTAGCTTTGGTAGCTCATTAGTAATTGCTATTTCATGATATCGAATTATCGATCCAACTTATCCTAGTTTACATTTACATGCCTTAGCCGCATGTTTAAGAGATCCAAATTCTATATGTTCATGTGGGGAAGGTTACATTAATCATCCGTATGATTGTCCACAATGTGAATGCCATCATACTTAACCAAATTCAACAATCGTTTCTTCCTCACCCGCCATATGACTCGAGCAACCAAATCAACAATTCAATCATCAAGTGTGTTAATATTGATCGAGTTCAATGGTGGCAGCGAAAGCCATATCTTCTATGTCGTCGGAACAAATGCTTCGGCATCCCATGAATCCAACAAGTTTTGTAATATCCGAAGAGACGGTTGGGCAGGCCACTCTTGAACGGAGATAACAAAGTTATTGAACTCTGGTTTAATACCATGTATATAGCTAAAACACACACAAGTATCTTGAGTGATGAGGGTTTATAACAACTTTAATTCAGCATATTATTTATATATTCTAAGATTATATTATATATAATAATACTAGACTATTACCCCGTGTATTACACGGATTTAATATAAAATATTAAATAGTTAGTAATAAAAATTTAAAAATTGTAAAAGGATATTTTAAGATAAAATGATTAATTTACATATTAATGAATACTTTAAGTCATTAAAAAATAATTAAAAACTTTAATAAATATACAAATGATATATGATCTTTTTTTTAATTTGTAACAATTATTATTTTTAAACTAACTAATAATAAAATTTCATTCTATGTTTTATCAAAGAAGAACTTCTATAAATCAATAAGGTAAGATATAATTTATCTAATTATTAAAATATTAACGACTCAATTAAAAAATAGCGTTAACTATAAGGGCAAAAAATGTAACTTTCTCTATCTTTTTTTACTTTGATTTTAAATAAATTAAAAAAATGACATTAATATATAAAAATCTTATTGTTTAAAGATTTGGTTTATAGTTTATTTTACTTTTTTTAAAAAATAATTTTTATGGAAAACTTGTTTCTTATATAACTTTGATTTTATGAAAATAAAATATTTATTATTCCAAAGAAAATTAATATTAAAAAATTTCATATCTTATAAACTCTTTTTAAATGTTTTTCTAATAAAAATATAAATAGTATTATTAGTTATTAGTATTATAATTATTTAATTAGAAAGAGAGTATGATTATTTAATAGGAGAAAATTAAATGAATTTGCTAGGAAAGTGATCCCTTTACAATTGGGTGGGTTCATTTGGGTTACTCATTGGTCCAACTGTAAGCCCAATTAGGCCCAAATTTCTGGTTAAATGTCCGGTTCTAAAGCCCAATATACATTCTCTGTCCTCAAAATTATTTTACCCCTATTACTAAAAGTTGTAACAAGAATACATGAAATAAGATTATTAACCCTTGTGACAAAAACTTCATAGTTATAAGAAATCTAAAAAGGTACCAAAAACACATATACTACGTTGGACATATGACGTATTGCATTTTCTACATAATTTTACATGCAGCATGGGTATTATCATCGCTAAAGGTAGCACCAACTTGATGATCAATCAAGCCCGAGGACTGGATCGGGTTATAAACATAGTGGTTGTCACAACCATGTTTGAAGTAGTTGTAAGATGATGCAGACGATGGTTGTCGGGTGTAGAATGTTGCCGGACCCAAACCACCATTTTGTTGTTGTTGAGCATACTGGTTAACGTTGTAGTTGTGCGTACGAATGTCAGGGTTGTAGGGTATGTTCCATATCTCAGCACGCCTGCCAGTCTTTCTCACCGTCTTTAACACCTTCTTCTCATCAGCGATTCCTGTGACTGTCACCTTTTGTAAAGCCATGTCTATATCTACGTTCTCCACCCCTACATGTTACAAGCATTGTAATTTATTCATCTTTCTTCAACTATATACATTTATAAAATACCATGGTTGTAGAAGTCGCTAGGCGCTAGTCGGGCGGCGAGGTACCGTCTAGGGATTAATCGGGATTAATCGGCGCTAGGCGGATTGGAATTTAAAAAATACTTTAAAGTGCAAACTTAAACACTGAGTTCAAAGTTTAGAGATAAATTTCGATGTTAACTGCCTGGATTCGATGTTTCAGAGACATATTAAAGATTTTTTGTTGAGAAATGTTTAAATAATCATGAAATTGGTCCCTTTTTACCATAAAAAAGTCAAAAAAAAGTCAAAAAAGTGAAAAAAATAAAAATATGATTGGGCCGCCTAGCACCGCCTAGGCCAAAAATTAGACAGTAGATGGGCGTCTAGCGCCTAGGCCGATTTTTATAACATTGTAAAATACTTCTATGTAAAAATTTGTGTGAATTTTATGTAAAGTTATAAATAATGAAAGTTTTGATTAAAAGTAATTAAAAATGTGTACACCTTTGAGTCTTTGAAGAGCTTTTCGGATCTTGTTCTCGCATCCTGGACAATCAACATGTACTCGCATTTCTATGATCTATGCATTCATGCATGAATTAAGAATTATTACTATTAAGTCGATGCAATAGAAGTTTAATTATGAGGTGCAAACTAATTAAAAGAAAGGATACTTACCGCCATTGCAGATTAGGTTATGTATTTGAGACGAGATTGAAGTAATTAACCGTGCATATATATATGCATGAATCATGATGATAGATATGCATACACCACACATAATACATATATATAATATAGGGATTATATTATGTGAAAATTCGATCTTAGAAAGAAAACCCTTAAACCATATGTGAGCCATTGATTTAAAATTTTGAAAATAAATATGTGGTCCACATTAACCCACATTAAAATTGATTTGTTTATTAAAAAGTCAAATTTTTATTCAGATTTAATGTTAATCACATATTTATTTTTAAAATTTCAAATCACACCCATATATAATTTTAAAAGTTTTCTCTATAAGATCGAGCTTTTTAGAGATACAAGCCCTATATATTGTATGTATGTATGTATATGCATTAATGCATGTGCATAGGCCTTGATGTGTGGTACATAAACCGACGACTTGGTACATGTCTTTCGTTTGCAGAAACACTAATCATACTTAAAGTAATATTGAACTTGATTTTCAAGGAAATAAGGAATCTTTATCATATTTGCGAGCTACCCAAGCAAGAAACATGTTCAAGCCTTCAAGGAGTCCAAGGGATAATTAATATGATTTAATTTATTTAATTTCTAGATTTATCTCTTAAAAGCAACTTCAGTTTGATTAAGTTCGATCGATATGTAAATGTTAGACTGTGAATTTTATTATGGTATAATTTTGCTAATCAAAATTAGAGGGTTGTGAATTTGCTCGGCTAAATGACAAAATCATTTGAGTTAATTAAGAATCGATATAAAACTTTGTTTATAAAAGAAATAGAAACAATAAGAATAGTTATTAGTAATTTCATGTAAACTACCTGACAATTTTAGTAGTGTTTTTTTCTTATTTTATTTATTTGTATCAGCTTCCCGTAATTAATTCGACTTTTCTTTTTAATGCTTAATTTTTTTAATTTTATTTTAAATTTTCTTTATTATACTTAGTCACTCATCTTTTGTAATTTATTTTTCTTTATTTGAACACAGGTTCGTAGAATTAATTAAAATTTTATTTTAGTCTTTAATTTTGTTTGATTTATGTTTCAATATAATTTTTATTTGAAAACAAATTGGGTTAAATAAAACTTATTTTCATTTGATAACATAAATTCGATTATTGAAAGTTTCGACATCATTGTATCATATGTGGCTGGTTAAGTTACTAGTTAAAATTTTAATTTAACGTTAATTAAGGTTGTAAACGATCCAAACGAAGACGAATGAGCACTTGTTCGTGTTTGTTCATTTAACTTTTAACTTGTTCACAAACGGTTCATTAACGATACTGAACGAAAATTCATGTTCGTGCTCGTTTATTAAGGAATTTGACGTATCCACGAACGGTTCACGAACACAAATGAACACATATTATTTAAACGACAAAATTTACATTCTTAATCTCAAGCATTAGAGATAATCATTTATATAAATATAAAGTTAAATATTATAGTATTAAACTAAAAATAGCTTAAATATTACAATATTAAACATAGTATTAATAATTAAATAGGGTGCGCATCTTATATATTATCTAAATAAAGATGCATTTACGGTAACTAACAGTAATAATAATTAAATAATTGAAATAATAAGAGTATAATAATGATAATTATATAATATTTTAAATTGGTGTCAAAATTAATGACAAAATAAATTATATTTTAAGTTGAAAATTAATGAGGAATTAATCAAACATGTTCGAATTAAGTATCTAACTTGTTCAAATTAATCAAACATATTCAAATTAATCAAACTAATAACAAAAAAAAGCACCAAATTTTAATAACGAATAACATAATCTAACCAGTTCTAAATAATCAAAGTAACAACAGAATCAAATTTTGTTGAAATTTATCAAAGTACCAAACTAATAACCAATGGTGGACTAAGGAGAGTGACTAAGCGAAGGAAGAATCAAAGCGTCTAGTTTCAAATTTCATTCCCGTATGAAATTTGAAACCCTACTTTCCAAAACTATTGGTTTCCAAAATTACTTTCCCTCGGATGAATTTCCTCACTACTTCGGCGATAGGTACACGTCCCAACAACTAAAATTTTTCCATAAAAGTATAAAGCATACTTGATGGTTTGGGCAATTTCATGTGATTTAGGTGCGTAATGATGCGTTATTATAAGTTAAATACATGGAATATGGTGATTGTTTGTGTGTGTGTTGATGATTTGCAGGTTTTCGGTTGAAGAAGAATATGAATGTTTGATGTCCAAGAATCAAAGGGTGGCTAAGGAATGGTGTTTGGAAGGTCAAAATATCCAAAAATGAAGGTTTTCATGAAGTGGCGTATCAAAATGGCGTATTGGTGGCGTATTACAGAGCCAAACCACCCAGTAACATCAAGCTGGCGTATGATACGCCAGCCGGGTACAGCTCAAAGTGCTGATTTTTCCTGTTTTGCCACCTATTTAAGCCCAAGAACCTAGGGTTTCGACCTATCTTCGATTTTGACGACTTTTTGAGGTTCTAGGGGGCTTCCAAGACTTGGGAAATCATCAATTAATCATTCCAAACATCTCGGTGATTCCCGAATCGATGTTAGATCGTAAGAACATGCGGATGCAATGCTAGTTTCTTGAGATCACGCCCGGGTGAATGGTTAGATAGGGTTAGGGATTTTTATGGTTTCAAGTGTAATTGATTTCAAACATTGTTTGGTTGCTCTAGCTTCAATTGTTTGTATGTTGCTTTTTGTATTGGATTGAACGATTTGTCTTTTCTGATTCAATTGAATGTTCATCATTTTCCAGTTTACAATTGTGAAACATTGAACACTAATTGGATTATCACTTTCAAATTGGTATTGGTATTGGTAATTGAAAACCTAGGTTTACCATTAGTTGGTTTCCATCAATTAATTTACAAAATCGGTTTTCTAATTGTGAATGTCCGTTCATACGAGAAGTCACAAGTCATGTCTATGTGATTTTCTTAACAAATTGAACCATAAAGATTCTTCATTTTCCTTCTAATCAAAACCCCGGGTGTGATTCTTTTCTTTAATTGAATTACAAATCGTTTAGTTTTCGGTTTGTTACTTAATTACAAAGTCATTTTCTCAATTGCAATTCAAACAACTATCAAATCAAGTTTATATTTTTCGGTTTAGCTAAGTTAGGTTTAAATCAAGTAATTACACACACATCCACATAAACTCTTCGTGGTTCGACACCCTACTTACCCTACTAGTTAAGGCAGTTAAAGAACTCACTCATTAACTCTTATTTGATCGGTACTTCGACGTCGGTCAATACTCTATCGAAAAAACAAGTGTCAATCTGCTGTAAACCAAAAGAATACTCTAACATAAAGTAAGCGTCAAAAATCCAAATGAAAACACAAACAAAACGTTAAGCATATAGAACCTAAAATCAAAACATTAAAAATCGGCTAAAAAACTTAAGAGTGTATTCCATCGTAAAATAAACACAAAAAACGCGAATGAAAACGTAGTCAAAACTCAAAACGATAAGCATTAACAACACAAATCAAAACATTTAAAGAAAATCATAATAAAAAAAAAAAATCATAACTCTATTGTATAAATTTTTAAGTTAAAACAAAATAAAAAAAAAGTTTAATAGTCAATATATAATAAATTTAATTTTTATTCAATAGAACGTCTTATTTGTGGGTGGGCATGCATATAATGTATATATGTGAGCACTCAAGGGACAAAAGTAAAAATACACTAACTTTTACGTTATTTTTCTTATTTTGTGAGAATAATGTTAAAGCGTTGGAATGATTAATTCAAATGATAAATCTGAGCTGAGTACATATTTGCAGCA